>JBBJLS010043361.1:0-11935 GCA_037577275.1 Bryconaethiops microstoma
CACACACACACACACGCTCTCTCTCTCGCACACACACACACACACACACACACACACACACACACACACACACACACACACACACTGATGATTAGCCTGTTTGATTTTAAAGTGACACATTTTCCTTAAAGCAGTCGATCAGCAAAGTATCGAGAGAATTTAGTTTCAATATTATCGAATAAATATCACACCATTCACAAGTATATTTCTTGATTCAGCAACAAATGTAACAAGATTCACAAAGATCATTCATGACTTACAGATAAATGTAACACCATTCACAAATGCATTTCATGTCTCCAAAAAAATGTTACGTGATGCACAAATGTCAGTGCAGTTACATTTATTCGCAAACCGATAAACCTGCATTTACAAACCACCGTATATATTTGTGAATGCCCCTACATTTATTTGTGGACTATTGAGATCTCTCTTAGAGCGCTCGATGCACAAATGTGTGTTTTTCAAAAGGTAGCCTATCATATGTCTCCAAAGTTTACAGCTAATCACATCAACTGAAGTTCGAGAGTGTGATTTAATGTTGACTGTATTGCGCTACATTCGCACATTGTACGTTAGGCCAGAGAATGTTCAGGTTTGACTCAGTCAACACTGCGCGAAAATGGCTGGGCATGGCGGTCCATCAACTGTAATTATAACTTGTTCAACTTGTAAAACTCCTTCATTCTTGACTGAACCTAACTTAATTTAAAGTACTTGAATGCGTTTAGTTAACATTTAGCAAATGTTAGTCAAGTCTTTTGACTTGACAGACTAGCAAGCTGGCTAATGTTAGTCAATAGCTTGGTTTCCATTTAAATTTTGCATGAGTTGTGCACATTTGTGGTAATTCATATAAACCAAATCTGCGTCAATGACCACTTTGTATTAGCTATTGATAAAGTGTAAGCGAATGGCAAGCGTTTTCAAGTATGATTTCTTATATTTATGTTAACAGAAAAGCTGCATGGAAACCCACGCAATGTCGATGACTTGAAAAACTTGCCCCCGCATGTCTTGTATCGTGGTTATGCTAATTAGAAGGATTCCATATGGAGTAGCCAGGCGTAAGGACTTTTCACATAATAAAACTAGTTGTTTTTGCAGGGAATATGATCTCCAGTGGAGGCAGCAGCACATACCTTCACATCAGTGTCATCAGATCGGATTGAATGTAAACATTGTACATGTCAGATTTCCATGTATGTCAAATGTCATTGTAGAATCTCACATTTTGACGTAAATATTCTTCTATTCCAGTGCTTAAAATACCTCTACTGAGGGGTTAATGAAGTAATCAAAAGCAATCCAATCTGTTTTTTTTCCCCATGTATTTATCCATTCTAGGGTATATGAATCTTTTGTTAATCCCAAACCAGACAGTGTTTGGTGACATAGTTTAGTGCTGACCGGCCGAGAGGAAAGAAGCGAATGTTAACCCCTTCCATCTGCACCGTGAAAAAGACAGATTTTTATATTTATGTCCTACTGGCACCCAGCCAAGGTCTTCTACAAGGGAATAGAAAACCTAGAACTTGCTCATGCTGGCCTTGGAAAGAGGATGGTTAGCCTGCCAGACCATTTCAAACACAATGAGGTAGTTACTTTGATACTATTTAAAATGCAAACTATATTCTAGTAAATGTTGAGTGCCGAGTAGTGTGTGTATGATGTAAATTTCTCATATTTTAAAGATTGTCTGTCTTCTGGAAGAAAAATTTCCTTAACTGAAAACCTTTAAAGGTGGCTGGATGTTTTTCAAGGCTACAGGTAGCACTTTCATCAATATTGGCCCTGTAAAGAGAGCTTCTAAACTGTGTCTCATTGTTCTTGCAACAGTGACAATACAGATTCTTATCTTCACTTATCTTATTATAGGTTTGTTTGTTTATGTATGTATGTATGTATGTATGTATATGTTTATTTTATTCAGGTGGTAGTGGCCGCCGCTAGTTAGCAATAATCCAAAAAGACTCAGAGGGCTATTCCACACGTTTGCTAAAGGCAGCATCAAACAATGGAAAAAACACAATCTATGTGGTGCCACTACAGGAGCAGCTGTCTAGAGAGCCACAGCTCTAGGATTCACCAGTTTTCAAAGATGCCACAGTCGAACTGCATCACATGTGGCAGTAAAATGCCATTGCAACTGTTGCGACTGCATGTTGAGCAATGCAGTGGCACAGTGACTGTATGTTTGTGCTGTCACAGGTCTCAGAGAAATGTGTATACAGAGAAATGTGTATAAGTTATTTGTGCTTTACAATCTACAGTACTTGTTCTTTTTTTACAGGAAAACACACCAGGGATTAGCTTTGATGAGGATTTTGAGTAGCCAGTGGCACCTTCCACACAGACAAGAGACGGGACAAGAGTGCCCTTTGAGGTAACCATTGCCATTCTGTTCTTTCATGAGCCAAAAATATATATTGTAGTTCATAATAATGTGGTCTGCGCGTGCTTTTGGGGATAAGAGTCTCTTATACCTTCCTGCTTTACTGAAAAGGTTTATTAACATCAGTGACATTCTTTTGACGAAGGTTTGCCCAATTTGTTTGACATCCTTTCCACCTGATATCCTCCAGTCCCATGCCAGAACATGTGGTGATATGTAAGAAACATATGATTCATTAGATTCACATGTTCTATATATTGTGAAAATTATTATGAAAAAGTTTAAAAGTTTAATTCTCATGTTTATTTCTTAGTCACCACCATTTTTGCAAGTGGCCTAATTTTATTTTTGTCCCAGTGTTTACAGTACCTCAGCCAGCCCTACAGTGGTCGAGGAATTGCCAGGACCCTCTGCTGTACGGTTGTCTGCGCAGCTTTCATCTGGTGATTATAGAGAATGCTTACTGCTTACAGGTGTAGTTTGAAAATGCATTTGAAAGTCCTATGCACCAACCATTTTTATTATTTTTATATCCAGAATGGATGAATGAATGATCCCCTGAAAGCATGTCAGCTGTTTCGAGAAGAACTATTGGACATAAATTCCGACCATCCACATCCCTTTCTCTTGACGTGTGGGGAAGCAGAAGAACAGGACAGTGTGTTGATTTCCTTCTACAAACAGAACAGTGTTAACTGGGCAGCTCCATTCAAGTGCAAACTGAAAGGTATTACTTATTTTTTCCCCTTCATTTTAATCAGCTCTGTATTTGCTTACTAATTTGAGTGGGATCACAAAGCCAAACTGATTCTGAATAATTTAAGATCAGAAATGTAATTTTGTCAGAAATGTCATTTTGTCATTTTGTCAATGGTCATGCAAAAACTGAAACTGCCTAGACAACCAGCACATTAACTAACAAATTCCATGCAGGAAAAACAGAAATTGTATCCGTAACTGAATGTTTTACTGATTGACATGCCCCTATTTCTACTGCGCTACAATGAATGTTAAGGCTAGTTAATTAATAAGGGGGATATTTTAAAAGCAACACACAAAGGAAACAAAGATAATTTAATTCTTTTTTTTTACCTGGCCTGAAGTAAGTTGTCTACAAACTGCACTGTGTTCACATAGATGTCTACTCCTAAGCTGCCTGATAGTTGCATTGGATTAATGGTGTTAAAAAGTTGTACTCTCTGCGTCAGAGAGTGGGTTGTCCAGTGCTGGGACATTGACCCCTGAGTGCGGCTCAGGGAAATGCTCTCCCATTCAATCTCTGGGACAAACATACCCTGGCAGAGACAAAGTAAAAGTACTATAAATGTGGAATGTTGAATATATAAACTGAAACAAGCACAAAGAGCAAATAAAGAGTGATTACAGTTTACAGTTACAATAACTACAAAGATAACATGCACTTACCTCAGGAATAGGATCTGTAACAGGATTTAAGACCTGGCCCACCTGCCACAACTGATTTGGTGTCAGGTTTTGCTCAGTTCTAATAGGGTGGTTATCTTCACAGATGACATCAGGCCTGGTCTGAATGCGTGGCAGGAAACATATGCAGTGCATTGCTGATGTCCAGCAAGTGTTCATCCTCCAAATTATGCAAGATGCTATAATAGACACCTGTTACACTCAAACACGTCACGCCAAAGACCCTCAATTCTGTAATTGGGAAGAACATTTCTGTATCAAATACTTTAGATGTAAAGTTCCTTTAAAAGGATATCTTAATCAAAATTATTTTTAGTGTCAATGCTGCCACCATAATAAAATGGGACACAGCATTAAATCAGCCAGGTAATAGAGACACTGCTAGCTTCTTTGAGTACCAGTGCTTAAGCTGACTGTCCAACTTATTTCTCACTGTCTTGAATGTTCTGCACCCTGTTTATTTTAGCGCTCCCACCACCCCCTGCCCTTGCCTTTCTATGTTTGCAAAAGAAAGAGCAGGGGCTTCCAGAACACACCCACACCACCAGAGGTGTACAAACCAGCTTGAGAAAGTAAAAGTCCTGCCGTATATTGTGCTAATTAAAATAAACTGGTTCACTGAATTGGTTAGAATATGTGGCAGGACTTTTACTTCCTGAACCAGGGATGTCTGTCTCTGCACACCACAATGCATGGATGCCTGCAACCTGTCCCACTGAACTTTCTATCCATGTGCAAGTAAAGCGCCTCGCACAACACGATACCCAGCATCCGGCATTGTGTTTTTAATGTGATCAGTGCATCCAGTTCATCATCACTGCAGCTACTGTATATGGCCCTTATAGATAAATTATTGTCTTTCATCCGTCTGCATACTGTTGACCGAGAGACACCTAGAAGCCGGGCAATGTTATGCAAAGTTCAGTGAGGTGTGTGTGTGTCTACTGAAACATTAACTCTTGGACGGCCTGGTCCACAACCTCTTGCAAAATCCAAAGTCACAAATGTTTGCAGACTTTCTCTGTCTTGCTGGATAGCAATATTAAGGTTTGTAAGTACAAACAGTATCCTCTGGCACTTCTACTGCGTTAGCGAAAGTTATCAACATTAGAAGTTCCTGATGGCAGGCAAATTCTAGACCATCTAGGTCCAGAGATGGCAGGCAACTCTCTGCAGGACAAAGCGCAGCGATACTAGAAGAAAGACAAACAAACAAACAAAGTGACTGAATTTTAAAAATGCAACCAAATGCATGGTTTCAGATCAGATCACATGACTCCATTGCAACGTTCAGACTATTCAGTTACAAAATATTCCCTGCAAGAAAATCATTTACCAGTAGCTAATTGACTATAATGGTTGCATTATTTAAAGACACAACTGTCCTATGTTACCTGGCTAGGAAGCAAACCTCCCTTTATTAGCATAATCACAGTACATTTACACATGTAGGAACAAGTCTTTTACAGTCACCAATATTGACTGGTCTAACTCTAAATTGCTAGTCTGAAATCCTATCTGGAAATGCTCACATTCCAAGTAAACTATACCAGTGGTTCAACAAATGTGGTAACTGCTTTGAATTGCCATGGCTGTGCAGAACTACGAAACAGTTCAATTTAAACCCAGCTAACTCAAAATAACGGGACCTGCATGATAAGTTTAGCAACTAACTTTTCAAACGTAAGCTCAAGTTCAACTAAACAAATTAAAATACTCATAGTTCAGTTGTATTCAGACATGACTTAGGGAGTTAAGCAAGATGAACAAGTAATACTTACACTTGAACAGCAATCCAAAGCCATTTTCGCATGGTGTTGACACAATTCCCTCCAAGAGACCACTACAATATGTAGCGCAATATAGTCAACATTAAATCACACTCTCGAATTTCAGTTGATGTGATTGGCTGTAAACTTTGGAGCCATATGATGGGCTACCGTTCGAACAAACACATTTGTGCATCGAGCGCTGTAACAGAGGTCTCGAAAATCCACAAATAAATGTAGGGGCATTCACAAATATATACATAACATTTTTTGGAGTCGAGAAATGCATTTGTGAATGGTGTTACATTTATTTGTATGTAATGAATTATCTTTGTGAATCTTGTTCCGTTTGTTGCTGAATCAAGAAATATACTTGTGAATGGTGTGATATTTATTCGATAATATTGAAACTAAATTCTCTCCATAGCAAAGACTCCCAAAAACTCATTATTGTCCCTCACAGCCACACTGTTACTATTACTGTACCTCCAACACTCATGCAGAAGTAAAAATGTTCAATGGGCAAGGCTAAACAGCTGTACCATAAATGGATGGGGCTAAACAGCTTTAAGCTCAGTGGGTGGGGCTTAACTGCCTTAGACTGAATGAACTGCTGTAAGATGAAAAGGTGGGGCTAAAATGTTTTAGGCTCAGTGGGTGGAGCTAAACTGTTTTGGGCTCAGTGGGTGGAGCTGAACTGTTTTTCTGCTCAGTGGGTGGGTCTAAAATGTTTTCTGCTCAGTGGGTGGGGCTAAACTGTTTTAGGCTCAGTGGGTAAGGTTTAACTGCTGTACACTGAAAGAGGCGGAACTAAACTGCTGCAGACTGAATGGGCGGAGCTAAACTCCTCAATGGGTTGTGCAGAAGGGCTTGATTGTGGCTGTCTGGTGTGTTTATTCAGAAAGTAAGGGACATTTACTTTCACGATATGAGCACTTTATCAACTCAGTACAGTTGGAGGCTAGTGTGAGATTATTTAGCATGATGCTAATTGGTGGGATATTTGCTTTCATTTCTTGTTACTTGTTGCTCCAGGGCTAAAGCTAAAGAAGCAAACCAAACATTATCAGTTGATCAGCTACATTTGAGGTAATGGGAGTGTGGAGAAACTGGTGAAATGCTAAACTATCGCTTTAATTTCAGACTCAGTACTGCAGCTGAAGGAATTGATCAGAGACTCTACAGGGTTGTTGCTGAGCACTATCAGCTGAAGTGGGAGGTGGACATCAATAGTGCTCGGACACATACACACACAGACACACACATACACTACCGGTGCTGTTAGCTCTGCCTAATTGTTTAAAGTGATTGATTTTTTCCTGGCTGGTCAATTCCTCTTAAAGGATTTCACACTTCTGCCCTAAAAGCCACATGATCACAGAAATAAAAGCGTTTATGTTTAATAAAGGTGATGGTTTACACTGTCCACAGTCAGTCAGGGTGTAAATATGGGTGTTATGTGTACTGATTAGTGTGTTAGTGTGGAATGATTTCCACAGAACTGACCAGTGTTCAATTTATACACATATAAATACAGCTGCGCTGTTATAACTGTAACACTGAGCTGTAACCCTAATACACACTGACACATTTACATCTCTAATAACCACTGATACAGTCGGTGTTACAGTTCGAATATACACTGATAAATTCACAGTGTTGCAGTTCTAGTACACACTGAAATCACTGGTGTTACACCTCTAATACACACTGATGCAGTTAGTGTTACAGCTCTAATACATACAGATACAGTCAGTGTTACAGGTCTAACACATACTGATACAGTCGGAGTTACCTCTAACACACACTGATATAGTGACGGTGCTACATCTCTATTGCACACTGATACAGACAGTGTTACAGCTCTAACAGACTGATACAGTAGTAGTATTTCAGTTCTAATGATACAGTGACAGTGTTACAGCTCTATTACACACTGATAATTAGTTTTACAGCTTTAATAAACACTGACACTGTCACAGTGTTACTCCTCTAATACACACTGATAGTTAGTGTTACAGAT
This sequence comes from Bryconaethiops microstoma, assembly GCA_037577275.1. Classification (NCBI taxonomy): domain Eukaryota; kingdom Metazoa; phylum Chordata; class Actinopteri; order Characiformes; family Alestidae; genus Bryconaethiops; species Bryconaethiops microstoma. The sequence continues at coordinate 7,631 of JBBJLS010043361.1, forward strand.
GTAATGCACACTGATACAGTGGTAGTATTACAGTTCTAATACACACTGATACAGTGTTACAGCTCTAATACACACTGATTATCGGTTTTACAGCTTTAATACACACTGATACATGTCACAGTGTTACTCCTCTAATACACACTATATAGATATTATTTATCTTCACTTTTAAACTTACCTTAGGGTTAAAAGTCTTTCCTCACATCAAACACTTTCCTTCCTAAACACAATCATCACCTGCAGCTGCTCAGCAGCGACTAAATCCACAAATATGTCTCAGTCCAACGTAATCTCCTCTCACGCACACATACACACACACTAACACAGAGCTCCCACCCATCAGTTCATACAGTGATAAGACCACCTTTAAGCCTCAGAGTGTTTATAAGTCTGCAGTAGATACAAATATCATTAGGCTTAAAGCATTACTCCAGTATTCTTCACCCCAATCTCCCTCTGCTGTATCTGTAGCACACGCTCGATTACTTCTCAGAAAATCTCTGCATGTTCCCTTGAACTTGAGTGTGTGTGTGTGTGTGTGTGTGTGTGTGTGTGTGTGTGTGTGTGTGTGTTAGTGCAGAAAACAGTGACTCTGAAATTGGTTTTGGAAGTGCAGATGAAGTCAATAAATGTTTATGTAAAACTTGTATTTTTAAGGGGAATTTTGTAAGGTGTTTGTACAAGAAGCTGTAATTTGTTCTTTCACAGATGGGCCTAATTTTCCCCAGAACCAGATTTGCGTCTATGGGAGGGCACTTGCTTAATCAGGAGTAAATCTCTGCTGAATAAAGGTGGGCGTTCCAAAAACCTGCAAATAATCATGAGAAGAATGTGGTCAATTTTTGATCATCCAGCCATAATCGGGTAGATGCTTTTGTCAAATCAGAGTTCAGTCAGTGTTAAAGTCGTTCTGCTTGTAATTGTGAGTGTGTTTTAATCAGGGTGGTTTTGTGTTGATGCCAGCGTGGCCGTGTTCACGAAGCACACGCTGTTGCCGTGACAACCACAGACCATTTCACTCTTTTAACTCTTTTCAGCTTTTTTAAAGCATTCAGCTCTGATAGAATAAGAAAACATTATTTACAAAACACGACTCAAATAACTGTGTTTATATGGCATCCAAAAGTCAACCAGTTTGAGGAGTAATAAAACAGGGAGTTGGTCCCCTGAAGTCCATCAACTGTTTTTTCCAGTGGTTTACATGTAAATAATAGGTGTGTTTTTCTTAACTAACTTTTCATTCAGTTATTGTGGAAAGTTCAGTACAGAATAGAGTCCTTGATAAGAAAGATCACCTTCTCAGATGGTCTTCAGTAGCACAGTATCAGAGTGGTGTCACGGTGCACGGCGTGTTTTAAGGAGATACACTTGCAGGAAGGAAATGCACTTTCTGTGCTGTACATGAACTGTACTGTCATGGCACAGAAGTTGCATCACGCTTTGATTTTTCAGTGTGTCTCGGTAACAGAGTTTCTGACACAATTCTCTCGCATCAGTTTATGGCCACTCATCCTAAAACCACGTCCATGGAGTCGAAACAGTGGAAAGTTTCTCTGTCAGAGCCCCTTTTGTTATTGTGGTCTTTTATTTTTCGAGTTTGAGTCTCGTTTTTCTTTGCATTCTTTAGCTGTGCAGTGAATTCCCAACCCAGAGAACTTGTTAGTGATGTCCTGGATCACCTTCGTGTTTCTCACAGCGTTAAAGATAAATTTGTTACTGTCATTGAAAACTCCCATTGAAATCTCCAGCCAAAACAGACAGTCGTGCTTATGCTTTGTTGACTTCCCAGTTGATCGTTTGTATCCTCATTGGGTTTTCTTTCCATGGACACCAAAACCCATGACCTCTTCCCAAGTCCGTGTGTTGTCATGACAACGTTTCGACCAATCAAAAATCAGTGACTCAGTCGGCTCAGCTGTGGCTCACTTTTAGCCCTGTCGTTAGCATCGGTACAGCATTGGTATGGGTCACTTTATTTGTAATGGAAAAACATTTGTTCAAGGTACGGGCGGTTCCTTGTTCCAGTGGAAAAGTGCCATAATGAAGGACAAAACATGCCAGAGGAGGCACGATCGTGAACAGATGCTAAACTTAGGTTCAAGCTGAGTATAAGTAAAGAGGGAAGAAGTGCAAAACAGATGTTGTTGATCAGGTAAGTGGGAGAAACCAAAGCTTCCTGGTGACTTACGTGGCCAGGGGCGTGACACCTGAGACGCGGCCATGACAGGTGGTGTGTAATGATGTGTGTGCGCAATCTGTCCACAGCACAGAATTGCAGCAATTTGAGTTTCCTTTGGTCATTTTGTCATGTTGTGGTTCTGGCTTGTGGTTTTAAAGTGCATTGACTGCCCCAGCATGCTTTACTTTATCTTTTTTCATTCTTTCTTTATTTACTGTCAGTTTTTTCATTCCTAACAGCAAAGCAAAGCATGCTAGAAAAAATAGCACCAAACAAGCCTTGTACAACAGCTCTGGGAGAATAACTGACTTGGCACTGCAGGGGTCAAACCTGTGTGCGTCCATCAGAGCTCACAGTGAGGCGCACTGATTTATTCACAAAAAACAGCATTAAGCTTCAGTCTAAAAGCCTTAGATAGTCTGGAGAGTCAAGACTCCATGACTCCCATATTACCCCTTAAATGACCATTTATTTCACCCTGAGCTCCACTTAAAATATGTGTTTATGTACTAATCTCTTTTTATCCTTTAGAATTGAACTGGGTGTTGTTCTTTTAAAACTGATGTATGTAAATGAGTTCTGTTCTGACTGGCAGCCTCATTCTAAACGCAACACTCCATATAACTTGTGAGTGAATGGGCGGGGCTAAAGCTCTGTAGGCTGAATCTGCAGATACACTGATCAGAACCAGAATCAGAACACTTTGTTAATGCCGGAGGAAATTACTTATGCTACGACTGTACAGACTCACAGAGACACAAAGACAAGAACAATATAAACCATATTATAAAGCCAAAATAAAACAGAAAGTAACAGAAAGAAAACAAAATACTGTGGTCAGTAAGAGGGGTGGATATAAATACTATAGATAAAAAAATACTGCTGAAGTCATTTACTAATTAACACAAGCAGTGCATTGAAAAACTCTATACCAAGTCCATTATTGCACTTAATAGTAACATGAGTAGCGATATTGCACATGGCAACATTATTGCACGTAGTGATAATGATCATTTTGTGCAATATTTTTATTATTATGTGCAATAAACGTATGTGTAATATCACTAACTTAGGTGAAGTGGTCTGATGAATTCTTTTACATCATGTGGATGATGTGTTTTGTGTGTGTGTGTGTGTGTGTGTGTGTGTGTGTGTGTGTTGCACCAGGTCCCTCTATTGAAAGAAGGAAAATCTGTGGAGGGAGTGTGATGTTGTGGATGACCGTCTGATTTCCCATCAGAGCACTTAATCCTGCTTAATACACACTTTCTTCATACCATTGATTACAAGAAGACCATGCCTCTCCTTCTCTATATATATATATGTGTGTGTGTGTGTGTGTGTGTGTATATGTGTGTGTGTGTGTGTGTAAAGCCCATAAACACAAACACCTGCTGGATATATATCTACAAAGCCTGGAGTGAAACATTCTCTGCAGTTATTTACAGCCACTTTATCTGTCTTTAAATCAAGGGTGTGTTTTAGTTACATAAAGCACAATAAACCACATCACATACCTGTGATGTGGTTTAGTGCAAAATTATGATTACATATAACCCATCTAATAACAATACAGTATATATATATATTTATAAATATGCCCATCAGGTGTGTGTGCGTGTTGGCCTGGAGTCCCAGCTGAATTAATGATAGATGTTCGGGGCGGCCGACTGTCTGGATGATTTAGAAGGTGTGTGTGGGGTGTGTGATTTAGTGTGAGGTGTAAATCAGCACAGCAAGAGCGCAAGCAGCTGGGTCATTTTAATTTAGCCACAAATCACACACACTCTGGCAGCACGGGGGCGCTGTCATAAACTCTCCACCCATTCAGCCTATGGTAGTTTAGCCCCACCCTTTCAGCCTAAACAAGTTTAGCACCACCAATTGAGTGTACAGCAATTTAGCTCCACCCACTGAGCCTATAGCAGTTTTGCTCCAACCATTCAGCCTACAGCAGTTAAGACTTGACACTGAGCGTACAGCAGTTAAGCATTACCCACTGAGCCTAAGTGTATCAGCACTGACAGAGCGCACCTGTACTTACTGAGAGTATCAGCACTGACAGAGCGCACCTGTACTTACTGAGAGTATCAGCACTGACAGAGCGCACCTGTACTTACTGAGAG
>JBBJLS010043382.1:0-13791 GCA_037577275.1 Bryconaethiops microstoma
CAGTAGAGTTCTTACTTATAGTATAAATAAGTGAATAATTTGAGAAACACCCAATAGGACTAGACTTAAAGGGTAATTATCCACACAGATATTTTTCCTGCAAATGGTCATGTGATTAGTTTTGCCTGCTCCAGGCTGTGCCATCCATATACAAGTGTCTGCGCTTGTTGCCCAGGTGTTGCCTCACCCAAATATTTCTGTGACTTTCCATTTTTTAACTTGTATAATAGCTGTTCTCTCCGACAAAACAGCTCCCAATTGGTCTCCGTGTGTGACCCTCTGTTATGAGACTAGATCTCATACTGGAAAGGCCAAAGGGATGGTCTCTATAACCACGTACGCTGCCCAACAAAGGTTGCTGGAACCTACAAGCATATTTTCTTGGTCAGTTTTCCAAGACTTAACATACTAACTTGAAAGCTGTTTAGATCTTTCCATTCTTCTGAAAAACACGCAGTCCAGCTCCAGCCCCAGTCGAACATTCAGACTTAAGATTTAACATTTAGATACAGATTCAACATTTAGATTTAAGATTTAACATTTAGATTTAGATATATATATTTACCATTTAAATTTAACATTTAACATTTATGTAGCAAGAAAATATACCAAAATGTAACACTATTTTTTTAACACATTTAGCTCTAAATGTGTGAAAATTGTGCTAAATGATGAAAAAATTACACCTCTAATTTGTTAAGCTGTTTATACAAACAGCACCCCATATCTTTGTGTTCTCTTGGCAGTACTGAAAATATTTACGTTAATATTTGTTACAAAATTAGTACATTATATTCATCTTAATAATTTAGCACTAAAAAGCATGAAAATTTACATATTGCCACAAAAAAGCAAAACAATGCTGAGGATATCTTTGGATTTCCTAATATTCACACACACACACACACACACACACACACACACACACACACACACATAAAGGAGAGTGAGCACTAAACATATAAACTGCTTTCTGGATCTGAGTGACCTACCATGGACTTTAAGCTTGACTTCACCTGGGTCCTCCATCTTGTCACTTCAGCATCTTCCTTTTGCTTGAGGGGAGGAAACATTCCAAGTATAACCGTCTCATTTCCTTATCAAATTGGATAGTGGCACAGCCATGACCCAGAAACAGCGGGAGAGTGTTGAAAAACAGAGATGTCACACATGGTTTTGATACATGCAGTCAGGCTTCTTTTCATTCTTTTTCCTCAGTGATAGAGTTGTAGCTATCTATTACCATGATTGTAATACTTCTTCTACAAACTGTGTAACTGACAGGCTTTTTTTTTTCTTGACCATTGCACACCTCGTGGCTCTGGAGTGGAGCAAACCAATGATCATTCTGTATCTGAACGGGTCCCTTCCATGTGGCTCTGAAAGAAAGACTTCTTGTATTTCTGTTAACCAAGCCCCTTGCATTCTAGTGACTGTTCAAAAGCAGTTTTTTGCCATTTTACCATGTGTTTTGTTTAATTCCTGTATGTGTGTCTTCCTTCCTGAGATGACATGACAAAACTCTGTAACCTCATTATTTATAAAGGTCTTACGTGAGGTTGGTGGCGATCACTTACAAAATCTATGATGGTAACACGCTAAACCAGAACTAGAACAGCATTGAATTCATGCTAAGTATTTCAGTAAAAAAGCTATAATACTTAAAAAAGTGAGTAAATGTACCCTCGGCACTGTCTTTTAAAATCTGAGGTGTCACCTGAACCAAATGGGGCACTTCTTAAACTTCTGAGGCTATTTCAAACACAGCTCACATTACAAAGGAGAAAAGAGAAGAACAGGACATAAGCAATAGAGAGAGCTACAGGGAGGGGACATGTGTCAGAGTGCACAGAATCTAATACATAAAAAAACAATCCTGACCTGAGTCTAATGATGTACATGAAACATTGGCCTGAACGTAATCTATGCCCATCGATGTACCCCAGAAAGCAAAGCCTGATGATGTATGTGGTAATTTACCCAAAAACTGATCCAATGATGTGCATGAAATCTGGCCTTTGAACCTATTTAGCCTGTCCACGTTCACTACCCTTCTAGTGTCCACGTTCACTACCCTTCTACCGCTAGGTGGCCGTTCCGCCGGAGGAACGGGAGTATTAAATCAGTTTTTTCAGTGTGACTGGTGTATTATAACGTCAATTACACTGCAGTAACTAATAGCAGAGGTGGTTACGATTCAAACGGGACATCCCGCGAGTCTCTCCAACCCTCCTAGGCGGAGTTACTGCCGGGGAGGCTGATAATTGCTCAATCCAGTTTGACGGACAATTGCTCGGTCCATTTATCCTTTAGTCGTAATTTGCATGTATAGGCTTGTAGCCAATCCCAAGAGGATTCGAACGGTGTGTCATTTGTGGGTATGGCTTCTCCCTTGGCTATATAAATACGGCGAGACTGATCTGAGATCAGTCGGGGCAGAGCGTTTGGATCTATAAGTCGATTTTTTAGGCTCAAACAAAGGAAAACACACTCAAAAGACCAAAATCAGGATATTTCAGAATATTTTGAGGACATTTGATGGAGATAATTGTTCAGCAAATAAGAAGAGACAGTCTGAAGAGATGTACTGGGAGATGCGCAAGTCCAAGCTGAATTTCTTCAAAAGTACATTGTAACAAATGGCTGTAAATTTACAGCAAATATTTAGCAGTATGGTACTGTAAAATGGCTTTAGATTTTTACTGTATTATGCAATGCATTGTGGGAACAACTGATAATCAAATTCTACTTACTGTAAATCAGGGTTATACTGTAAAAACTGACAGGACTTTTAAGGTATATTAGTGTTTAATTATTCATCACTTTTGCTGAGCTGTATTTTTAATGCATGAGTGCTTAATTGTGCATCACATTTATATTCAGTTTAGTTTAAGAATACAGTATTTTTACACTTATAAAACATGTAAATACATTTTTAAATGTTTAATGGTTTTATTTACAAATATGAATACTCTTTTTAAATAATATTTTCCATAGTTATCAGCTATATCTGATACACTATTGTCCAGGAACATCAGCTTGGCGGTTAGGCCAACACAAGGCGCTGTGTTTGAATTTAAAATGGGGCTAGCAATCTTTCTGCTATTTCCAGTTACTGGCACAGCATATTTTCTTGATTTTTATTTTGTTCATGTGGCGGACACGCAATTATTTTTTTAAAGAAGTAAGTCGTTGTTATCATATGTTTTAAGGTTCACTTGAAGAAACGTGTATCGATTCTTTGCTCGTTTTGCCAACGTGCTAGTTTTGCTATTTATTCAAAGCGTGACACACAGGATAAACAAAGGCAGACACCCTAGCCCTAAAGAAGAAACGACTAGAAGCTAAAATTGAACTTGAGCTTTTCTTGTTATCCGCCAGTACTTTCAAGTTGTTTGGATAGCAGAGGTATTAGTTTGCAAAGTGGGTACACATTTTTAAATAGTTTAGCAGAATATTTAAAAGTTAATGGCATAAGGCTTTTTGGATTCGCACATAGATATTTCTTTTTACGTGTAGTTAGTATTTCTTTTAAAGTTTAGATTAAAATAATGTAGCCTAAATTAAAACATTTCATTTTCCTTTAGAACAGACATTTTATTTGAAGTCACTAGTGGGTCATATATTAAAAGTGGCGCCATATTGCGAGTACATTTGTTTCAGCGTATTGCTTACATGAGACTAGCCTTTTGAAAGTTTTTTTTTACGTACAGGTATTGGACAACTGTCAGTTATAACCGAATTGTGCAGTGAAATCGAGACAGGTGTACTTGCTCTTTCCACCACCATTTTAGAGAAGTAATTTTAAGATTAATAATATTGTGTTTAAAATGCTTCATTGTCAATTTTTTTCCAGACATTTGGTTCTATTGTGTCTTTCACTAATCACATGAAAGTTCATTGTCACCTTCCAAATGTACATTTTATATGTTGTGTTCCAAATTGTAGTCGCAACTTTCAAAAATTCAGTCCTTTAAAATCACACCTTTATAGAGATCACAAAAAACAGCTAGAGAAGTCCAACAGAAATGATGAAATCATTGATGTGAATGCATTGCTCTGTCATGTTGAGTTTTGTCAGTTCAGATGTGATGACTTACACAGCCTGTTTTCTCACTTTAAATGTCACATTAAAGAAGGTAAAATAGTGAAATGTCCTTTTAGGCAGTGTGAAAAGACCTCAGTAATATCAACATTTACCTCACATTTATCCAGAACACATCGGAAAAAATCTGTGAACAGTATGATTGGGTCCATTGTAGATAGGCCCAGATGTGCTTCCATCCCATGTGAAGCTGCTTCATCTCAAGATGACACAGAGCAAGGAGATGTTGTCTCAGATGATATTTTTGGTGAAGAGCAGCCAGATGAAACAGATAAATCTCTTTTTTTTTTTACACAGCTTAGCTTTATTCTATCTCAAATTGTAGGCTAAGTTAATACTTCCAGTGTCAGTCATTCAAACCATAATTTACGGTTTCCAAAATGTTAATAATATTTCTCATAAATTGATCACAAAGTTAAGAGCTGTTGGAATTCCAGAATCTGATATAAACAAAGTTATCAATGTCGTTCAAACAGAGGATCTACTGACTCAGAGCAACATGTGTCAGGTCTCAGTGTTACTTTAGTTTTAGGACTTTTATTTTGAAACTATAGTTCTTTGTTGTGTATACAGTCACAGTCACAGGTGTTAGGTGTTTCAGTTTAGCGATTGAATTTTATGATTGGTTGAAGTCTGTGTATGTTTGGCATTTAAGTTCTTTGAGTTTTAGACCTGGTTGCTGGTCAACCGCCTCACTCTGGGCTTCATGTTTCCCCTCACGCTTGTCTTCAAGTTCCTGATTCCTTTTGTGTCTTCTGTTCCATATTCTTTTTTAGGCCCTAGTACCTTTTTGTTTTCTGTAGTGTAAAGTCTGTGTTTTTTGTAATAAAATTCCATCTAAGGGAATCTGCACATGTGCCTCACATCACTTTCCCTGTGCACCCGGACGTGACAATGTGCTGAAGACAGACCAGAGGAGGAAGACTGTATTCAATGATAGTTTCAGGTATGTTGAGCCAAGACCAATTTATCTTGGACAAAATTCCTTGGGAATAGAATGCTACATGCGATATGTTCCACTCAAAGAAACAGTTAAAACACTATTTGATTGTACGTGTGTAAGGCAGCAACATGAAAAAACACTTTCACAAAATCAGATCAGGGATGTTTTTCAGGATGTTTGGAATGGAAGCAATCTTGGAGAGAATTCTTATTTTAAACTTCATTCCAAATCTTTAAGCTTGATACTTTTACCAAGATTGTTTTGAAGTGGCAAACCCCCTGGGATCAGGAAGGAAAAAGCACAAGGTACTGGCAGTTTATTTAACTTTAGGAGATGTTTTACCTCACAATAGATCCAGCATTGATCATATGCAGCTTGTGCAAGGAGCAAGACTTCAAATACTTTGGCTGGAATTTAGTGTTTGGTAGACTGTTTGAAGACCTGAAAAATATAGAGGACCAAGGGATCATTTTAAATGATGGGCAAGTTCACAAAGGCATCTTAGTTGCCATATCTGTAGACAATTTAGGGTCACACAACCTTGGTGGTTTTGTCAAATTTCAGTACCAGTTCACATTTTTGCAGGTATTGTGACATAGATTGAGATGCATGTGACATAGATCAAGCTCAACACTACAAAAGAGGCACACCAAGAACAGCTGAATCATACAAGCAAAATGTAGAAAATGCTAAATTGCTTGGTGTGAATTCAGATTGTAGTGTGAAGTTTGATTCAGTTTTTAATAAATTCACTCATTTTCATGTCTGCTATGGATTACCTCCTTGCTTAGGGCATGATCTGTTTGAAGGCGTTGTCTTCTGACCTTTCCCTATACATCAACTGGTTAGTTTCAGAAAAGAATTTCTCCTACCAGCAGTTAAATCACCGCATTACTAGTTTTAAGTACCATGGCAATGATGCCAATGATGAACAAAATGAAGTGCAGCCAGGGTCTGACAAACTAAGTGCACAGTTCAAAACTGGTGTTTGCTTAGAATCCTTCCACTGCTTATTGATAAAATTGACAGTCCATCAGAAAATATAGTATGGCAGATGGTCCTTCAGCTCAGGTAAATCTGGACAGATTGATTATTTGTCTGTCCCCATCAGTGACTACTTAGATTCTCGTTCAAAGTTATTTCAAACCCATCCATTGAGGCCAAAACACCACTACCTTTGTCATTATCCTGAGCTTATTCACTTTGGACCTCTCATTTGCCTTTGGACACTAAGGTTTGAAAGTAAACATGCCTACTTTAAACGGTGTGCTAGAAAACTGCACAATTTTAAGAACTTGTGTGCTACGTTAGCTGAGAGACATCAGCTCCTTGAAGCTTATTTAAGTGCAGGCAGTTTTTTTCCACCTGAAGTTGTTGCAGAAAGTTACTGACTTTTAACAGAATGATTACAGTGACAAAATCAGAGTGCACAGGTAATCAATTTCAGGCATACAACACAACAGCTACACGTGAAAGGTACACTTTACAAGAGAAACATGTGTTCTACTTAATCAAACTGAAGAAGGCCTTATGATTGGAAAGATGTTAATTCACAATTCTAATGTTTACTTTGTCGTAGACCTGCATCAGACAGAATGTCTTATTGATCATGGTGTTTTTCTCATCACTTGGCAGAAGGTATATGCTTGTGTAAATCAACTGAGCCTGTTGGACTACTACCCTTTGTCTATTTACACATGTGGCCTGCCTGTAATTGTCCTGCATCACTCTTATTTCTCTCAATAGAAATGGCAGTGTTGACCGGAGTGATTCGGTATGCTATCCTTAGTCCTACCCAATCTGACAGAAGAAACTATCCTGCAAGTTGTTAAAGTTGAAAAGTCTGGGACTGGAGAGCAAAGAAGATTTGGCTTTTGTGAGACAAGAAGACCTTTTTAGAGATTTTAAGGCCAATACAGTCCTGTAAACTGCTGACAGCATGGAAGCTGGGTAAAGCACTGCTTTGTAAACCACTTCACAACATTGGATTATAGCATAAATTATTAATTTATTGAGTCTGCATAAAAAGATGACTAAGTGACATTTCATATTAGTTTGTACTCTATTTTATTGAATATTGTTTTTGTGGGGGTTTGTTCAGACCTGCAGTCTAACGCCCGTGCACTTCCAGCCATCAGGGGCTCAACTCCATACTGTCGAGCAGCAGCTCGCCTCATGCTCAGCCTGAAGATTCATTAATTCACATGCATAGTCATACAAATACAACACACAGTGAAATGACTTATCAGCATTTAACCCATTCCCCAAGTGAAGCAGCGGGCTGCCACCAATAAGGCGCCCAGGGACGGAACCTTGCTCAAGGGTACCTCAGCTGTGACACTAGCAGCTGGGATTTGAACCCCAATCCTCTGATTGCAGGGCCAATGCCCTAACGACTAGGCCATCCAGCTGCCTATAACAAGTATAATGGTAATTTGAAAAAAGACTACTAACAACGATAACCGCAGTACCTTCATGCTGCATCCCTAGTCTAACTTTTTCAAAATTCCACTTTTGATTTTAAGTCAGACCTGTCCCCGATTGTGGAGCCAGCTAGACCTGTTTAAAATTCTCTGATGCAGTGATCCAGCAATAGAATTCTTGCGTCTCTTGTGGAATGCCCTAGGTCAGTTCAGACTACGCATCAAGTTTTTTTTTGTTTTTTTTTTGGTGCACATTAGTAAAGCTGACCCTAAACGGGTAGCTAGAGCAACATAGTTTAAAGCGTTTTGGGGCAGCTGGTTGCCTAGCATTCGCCCTGTGATCAGAAACTCATGGGTTCGAATCCCAAGGCTGCTAATGACATCTCTGAGGTACCCTTGAGCAAGGTACTATCCCCACACATTGCTCCCCAGGTGCTGTGTTCCTGGGTGCCTGCTGCTTCACTTAGTGACTGGGTTAAATCCAGAGGAAAATTTTGTGCTGTTCACACTGTGTGCTGTGGTGTGTTCACGTATGACAGAAAGGTCACGTTCACTTTCAGCATAGGGCCTTTCTAGAGGGCCAGTTTGAAGTGAGTGCTGCTAACATAGGAGGACCCCAGATCAGAGGACCCCAACCACCGAGGCATTTGGTACCTGGCCACACCTGAACAGAATAATTTTATCAGAATCTGAAATCTTTTATTTTGGAAAAAAATGCTCATCTCGGTCACATGATATGGTACATCAAAAGTGTAGCCCACAAGCTAGCCAAAATGAGTAAAAAGAGCTGCTTTGGAAAGGGAAAAAGGATCTTGTCATGTTTACTCGAAACTTGGAACCAAGGGTGAGCTCCATGAGGTCCGAGCGAAACAGGTTTAACAAAACTCCTTCCACTCTCTGGCGGGCAGGGTCTTAAGGGACACACTCAACTATGTAGCTGAGTTGGTCCCGATGCATTTATGTTCTCTCGTATGGAGGCCAGTAGATCATGCTCTGCATTCCGTAGTAGCCTCGGAGGGGTTCGGCAGATGTAAATGTCAGACCGGGCAGCTCAACCAGTCACATCTGCGGAGACAGAGGACAGACACAGATAGAAAGGGAGATAATCACCGTCCACTGCGATAGTCTTTGGAAGCCTTAGCCTCAGCTTCAGTTCCCCTTTTGCTCAGTCTATGTTGCATCTGCTACTCATAGCACGAGCCGAGGAGGAAGGAGAATGCTGGACAGGAGACAAGGTCCGTGCTCGCCCTAGGACAGAGCTAGACTAGATCTCTGGCTCACAGATGAGCAAGGTGATTGGTGACCGCATGCCAGCCCTCTGGATCACCTGGCTTTTCTATTATGACACACAAGGGGCTCAACACAAACAACCAATAGGAAAACCGAACCAATGAAATTTATACAAGACTAAACACGGACACGTACACAAGACATGTGAGCCCATTACCTGGTGCCTAGCAACCCAGCTGACGAACAAACAGGAAACTAAGCTGAGACAGCTGGGCTGCCCGGCACTGGGCTCAGACACAACAAACCATGACGTCACACAGACAAGACCGAACATGTGTATACTTAGAACTCTGGCCATCTGGGCTGCTGTGGGCGTAGTCGAGGCAGCCCAGATGTGACAGGCCCAAGGAGCAGACAGAAGAGCTTTCGACTTCCAAAAAAAAGAAAGCTGCAATATTAGGATTTAATAGACTATCACTTATCCATATACTACTGGTGTAGTCTACATCAGTTTATAATGAGCAACTGATGTAGTTCTAATTCTGTTGCCTGGACTATCCCAGCTTGGCAATATGTCTAGATTTCCATTTCCTTGGCAACCTCTAGTTCAGTTGTCCTCAAACAAGACAACAGTGGGGGTGTGCATGTGTCCATTAGAAAACATAAGCACATGGGTGCACAGTAAACACCGAACTTTATGTAATTATGTATTACTTTGCATTTGTGTAATAGCATATTGCACCAAATTGTATTACGTAATGTTCATGTGCATTTCAATGTATTTAGGTTGCATGCTTTCTCAGAAATAACTTATTTGCGCTACAAACCTTTATCTATTGTAACAAAAGCTATAACAGTTTTACCTTAAGCTAGCTAGTTAACCTAGGGGAGTCTCACACTACATTTTTTTCCTTTTGTCAAGAGTTAAATGGGGATGATGGGGATATACCTCCGTCACTTTGTTTGCTTAGGGCCAATGCATCTGCACCACTTTTCAAAAGATGGATAAACATTATCCCCACCAGTTTTCGAAATTACCCCTCCCCTCGTCGACAAATATGCTTGAGACCCTCCCTCAGTCAACAAAAAAAATCTACCCCGAGTCCCTATTATGTTTCAAATCAAATTAAAGCCCATGGTTATAATTAGAAAATGTATAACTTGTGATAACAGCATTTCTAGATCATTCCACTGAGCATCAGTTGCTAAGTAACATCTTGCTTTATGCTGCAGCTAACCATTACTAAGTTACTAATTTAGTGATGGGTTTAATTTGTACCATCCAAACTAAATTAATTTTGCCCAGCTGTTTTGGAGGATTGTGCAGCATCAGAGTGCTGTGTATTGTACAGCTGTGCCATAGTGTATAGCCAGATACTCTGGTGTGATTTGTCTGTTCTTACATCCAGAAATAGAGCCAGTAACAGGGTTAGTCCAAGCATTTGTGGTCAATCTGCTTTCTTCACAGGGCTGAGCAGAGTCCCACTGCTCCTATGGGTATTCTCACACACACGCGCACACACAGCTTACTATTCCGAGCTGGGTTTCTTGCTGCTCATAAAGGGCTATGAGTCTTGATTTCTCTCAACACACATTCACACACACTTGCACACACAGGCCTTGTCTAAAGCTCTTTGGAGCCATCTGCTGTTTCCAGGTTTGCTATTGCTTTTTAAGCTCGGTGTCCTCATTAGAAGTGAGGGCGTGATTTGATTACTAAGAAGTGGAACCGCCTGTGTGTGTGCGTATTTGTGTGTCTTTCCCACTGACTCAAATTGTGCCAAAACTGTCTTTGGAGGAATTTATCATCCTTTTCAGAATACTCAATAGAGTCTGAACACTCTGCTTCAAGGCTATATGCATTTTCCCTATGGTTAAAGTAGCATTTGCCATGCTAGCAGTAAATTGCCATTACATTGCGATTAGCTTTCATCTAAAGAGCATTAGCTATGCTAATATCAGAGGTCTATTTCACTATTTTAAAGGGCCTTACCTAGATGCTGTCGTTGAGCTTTGCCAAATAAGCAAAAATACCTGGCTGGCTGGATAGATGGCTGGCTAGCTAGCAAGTGTGAAATATGTGCTGATGCATTTCAGGCTTCTTTCACACAACTGAAAAAATTGTGTGCCACTGACACTATAAAAGCATTGCATGTGTTTTTTACTGAGCTACACTATATGGCCAAAAATATGTTAACACACCTAGTTATTGAGATGGTGTTCCAGCCAAAAGCTTCAGCTAGAGTGGTAGAAAGCATGACCACACTGGGTTCTGAAGTAGTGGAAACATGTCTGGAGCGATGAATCACATTTCTCTTTCTGGCAGTCTGATGGATTTGGTGGATGCCAGGAGAGCGCTATCTACCTGAGTGCATAATGTCAACAGTAAAATTTGGTGGAGGAGGTATAATGGTCTGAGTTCTATAAGTTCCAGTGACTGTTTAAGAGCACTGAAATCAATGCAACGGAACCCTTTTTAGATTAACTGGAAACTTGATTGTGAGCCAGGCCTTGTCAACCAACATCAGTTGTTGGCCTCACAAATACTGTTTTGACTAAATGGGCACAGTCACACACTAAAAAGTTTTGTGGATACCCTTCTCAGAAAAGTGGAGGCCGTTATAGCCACAAAAATGAAGGAAATTCCATATTAATGCTCATGATTTTGATGCTTTCCTGAGGACAGCCTGTAAGCACCAGCTTGTGGCATCTCCGGGGGAATACAAGTGGGATATTTCTTCTTTTTGGACAAAATCAATATAGAGCACTATATAGTCAATTTAAAGTCCAGCGAGAAAGCTCATTTGGC
The DNA here is from genome assembly GCA_037577275.1 of Bryconaethiops microstoma. Taxonomy (NCBI): domain Eukaryota; kingdom Metazoa; phylum Chordata; class Actinopteri; order Characiformes; family Alestidae; genus Bryconaethiops; species Bryconaethiops microstoma. The sequence goes on from JBBJLS010043382.1 coordinate 11,511, forward strand.
CCTTACACTCCCTTGTACTATCACCACAAATTGAGGTGGAACAAGCTTATTTTTAAAACCTATTATCAGATGGACTGATTTTTTTTTTTTTAATGATGCTAATATGAAAGCATGACATTACTTGAGCAGTCCTGAAATGTTGCACGGTATTGAAGAATTGAGTCTGTTTTCTAGTTATTAATAGCCTAAATTATGCTGAGCTAATCAGCCATGGTGGGTAGCAAAAGTGCTTTTAAAGGGAAATTTCGCTGATCTTTAGACATTTATTAATAATTCGGTCCTTCACAATGGACTTGGTCTGACAATGTTCATTATACAGACAGAAGATTCTTTTCAGCTGTGGTGAATGGAACCAGGCATCCCGTATTCAACTCAAATATTGCTATATTATTTACCATCCAAATGCAGCAGTTAACCCACACTTGTCTTCTGAGTGTTTATTTAGAATGTTGATGATGATAAACCAGTGGAAATTCCAAAAATTAGATTTATTTGGTCAGTGTTTTGCTTCGCAACGCTATGCACATACCCCTCCACCATGACTGTATTATACAAATACGTTTGCCTTTCACTTTCTTTCCTCTTATTTTAACACGTGTGTGTGTGTTGTTGTGGCTGCACTTCCCCCTTTATTTGACTTAACCGGTGTTTAACATGCAGCTCACTTCATCTCCCACCAGCTGCCTGTGGTCAGCCTCAGGACACACACATCTACATTTGTGTTTTCAAAAGAACTGCAAAATACAAAGATGAAAAATAAAAGCTTCTGGATTTTTTTTTTATATTCCAGCATGTATTACTAAGAAAAAAAATCACAGTAAATATAAACAATGTTGAGCCTTTTCCACCCCAGTAGAATGTAGAATCACCAATGTGTGTTTTACACCCAGTTCCTGACTCCGTTTTAGAAAATGATTACCTGATTTCTTGAAATACTGACGTAGTATCCTGAAATAATTACTAGGGATGTGCCAGTCCAATACTCAGTATCAGTATCAGGCCAATATGGGCCAAAATCACTTAATTGGAAATGAGTAAAGTCAGAACTATAACATAAATGCTTAATAACAAATCCTGCAGATATAGCTGTTGTCTCATGCTTGGCACTTTAAAACAAAGTGTAAATGCATACACACTGCAATGTCAACATATTCTCTGGTAAAATGCTTACTCACTGCATTAGCAGGGGACAGTATAGTATGTGTACATTTCACACACTGATGGTCAAAGTAATTTAATTCTCATTGTTTAGCAGAAGAGCAGAGACAAAAATATGCTCTATGGCCACAGAAGGAGAGGAACCGCTTGAAAGTGGATTAGATTAGATAAAATAAAAGATTAGATTTATTGTCAAATTACACACAAAGTGCAAAACATTTAATTTTTAAATAATGCTAATAATAACAAATGCAACAGCAATAACACATGAGATGAGATAAAGCTAACGAACAAAAATATATAAATATATGTAAAAAATTAATGCTGGGCAAAGATATTTTTTTAATCGTGATTGATCACATTCTATATGAAAAAAAAAAATTAAGTAGTGTATTGCGCACTTTTATTTTTAAAGTACTGCTATATCGTCAGGTCTGGGGACAATGACAGTGGGTGGCAGCTAGAGGCTGCCCTGGTTTTGTATTTAGATTTTGTTTTTGAACTTTTATTATGACATGGTGATGGGTTTCTTGTTTATAGTCACGGCTGGGGAAGTTATCGAGTAATGAGCGTTTGTTTGTTTATTGGTGAGGGGTTTTGAGTTGTAGATACTTAAGGGGTGGTATCTTTCGTTGAGTTTGTCGGTCAACCGTCGAACTGGGTTTATGTTTCTTCTATCTCTGAGTCTAAAACTGTGAGTTTTGTATCAGGCCCTCGTGCCTTTTAAGCTTGTTTTGGAAAAGAAAAGAAAGAAAATGCAGCACTTCGACTACCCCTGGTGTGTGTGTGCCTCCCTAACATGCCTGGATAATAGGAGAGAACGTGACATACAGTGAGTACGGAAAGTTTTCAGACCCCCTTAAATTTTTCACTCTGTTATATTGCAGCCATTTTTAAGTTTTTTCTCATTAATGTACACAGTACCCCATATTGACAGAAAAACACAGAATTGTTGACATTTTTGCAGATTTATTAAAGAAAAACTGAAATATCACATGGTCCTAAGTATTCAGACCCTTTGCTGGGACACTCGTATATTTAACTCGGGTGCTGTCTGTTTCTTCTGATCATCCTTGAGATGGTTCTACACCTTCATTTGAGTCCAGCTGTGTTTGATTATACT
>JBBJLS010043432.1:0-13789 GCA_037577275.1 Bryconaethiops microstoma
CGTGCATGAATTACAGTGCAGTCTATACAGGGGTAATATCGGTATTTGCATTCTAGCACTGCAGGAGTTCAGTGTAAACTGTACAGTAAGGATATGGGTTTATCTCTACATTTTCGTTAAGGATAATGTATTAAACTGATTTTAAAATGAAATTAAAGTGTTTGGGGAGCATATTTGGGAGCATATTTAGGGTTTCCATTTTAAAATAGGCACTATAGGCGGGTGCTCTTGGAACGTAACCCCCCTGAAAAGTGGGGGATTACTGTACTTCACTCCAGACTGCTTATGTTGATTCTGAGAGATGGAAGCGAATACAGGCTGTCTAGGAGGGTCTTCCAGTCATTTGTAGCTTTTATGTTTAAAGTGTTTGCTGAAGAAAGAATAGAGGCCACATTTGCTCATTCTAGAGCTTTTAGTCTTTTAAAGCGCCTCGTACAAAGTGCTGTTGTTACTGAGGTGCGAAAGCTAGTAGTGAGCATTAATGGGTCACATTTGCACATTAACACACTGAAATAAAATGTGCAAAATTAATCTGTACTGCCCAGAGTATTTTCAAATGACATGGGTAATACTCCTGAAAAATAAATCACTTCTAACTTTTTCAACATTTTACACATTAGCAGTTGCTTTTGTGTCTTATGTTGATTTGTGTTGATTTATAATTCTACTTAAGACCAAGAGCACATCAAAAATTGGAGTGGTGTAGATGCATGTGCTTCATCCGAGACACATTATTAAACAGCTCAATGCGCTTGGAGGAGAACACTAACCACGAATTCTGTTACAGCTACGTTTGTGTGTTGAGCCATGGGGGATGGGAGGGCCATCCTACCTGCCCACCCACCCAGACTGTGGAATCACCATCACCAGTCTTAGACACAGCATGCACCACTCAGAAGCTCTTAATTATACAGATATTTTTTGAAAATTGGTTGAATTCCCATTTTGTGGAACATTTCTAATTGTGGAAAGAGAACTGAGAGCTTGCAGGGGCCGAATACAGTTAGATTTAGACGAAAGTGTGCCTGCTCATGCCAGGGCTGTTGGTTTTAAAGCGATTCTACACTCAAAATAGCCCACATTGGTAAAAATACATGAAAGCTAGCAGGACCTAAAATCGCCTCCCAGTCCTGGCCATGCTATCATTTTTGGTTCAGAAGTTTTCCTTTAATGGAGATCTGAAGGCCCGCTTGGCGTGTGGTTCAGAGAGTTTATTCTGACCTGGAAGTTGAGTTGACTCACAGAGGCTGCACCCCGGTTACGCTGAAAACCGCGGGGGTGACAACCCTGACGGCGTATGCTTTTTTTGCTGGCGTTCCGTTATTTCTGCAGCAGTCAGGGTGTGTGAAGCCATGCTGGAAGTGCTCTCCGCTGGGCCGGATGCGTGACAGATAAGAGCAGCAGTACATAAAGCTCCTCACCGCCAGAGCTCCAGATTTGCCAGTGATGGCAGTTCAGGGGCTTGAAATGTTGGGGGCTGCCATCGGCTCTGCAAGTGGTCCACACATGAATAAAACCGCTCAACGTTCCACACACTCACACATTCAGGAGTCTGGAGTCACTGTTCAACAATACAAACCAGTTTTGCTGCAGCAACCTCTGTACAGTGATATTTCTCAGGTCATAGGCGTGAAATTAGTGGATGTTTTAATAATGAGGTCAATTATTATTTCATAAAGGTGAAGAAAGTTGCACTGAGAGTGAAGCTACAGCAAATTAACCTCCTGAAAATGGTTCAGTATCAGAGCAGACGACTCAAAATGGACATTTTCCTTTCCATGTCTTTCTTCCTTTCTTTCTTTTTGCTCTTTTTCTTTGTTCTTTCTTTCTTTCCTCCTCTCTTTCTTTCTTTCTTTTTTTTCCCAACTTCTTTTCTTTCTTTCTTTCTTTCCCTTTTATTTTCTTTCTTGCCCTGTATGCTCCATCTTTCCTCCAGGAAAGGCAAATCTAGCTACAATACATTATTTATCGTTTAATATGGTTTTATTGTGTCATATATAAGGTTTTCTCAAAAAAGTACTTGGATGTGTGTCGCTCACTTAAAAACATATTAGGCTGATTGTGTTAGGAAAGAAATGTCAAACCTGGGGGTCTTTGTTTTAAATAGACCCCTCCACCTTTATTCTTCTTTCAGAGGGCGGCTGGTGTGTTTGAAATATGAATTGTTTGAGCAGTTTTTTTTTCTGCAGGGCTGCGTCCTGAATGTTCTTGAACAATTCATGATCCCACCAGGGAACACAAACCCGCCAAACCCACTGTAAGACCGCTCCGTTTAATCGCCTTACTGGGGTTCTTTTCCAGGCTTTCACCGCACAAAGAGTCCTCCAGCAGTCTGGTGTTGTACGAAAACTATCAAAACATAATTTTTAGCCTTTTATGAAGTAACCTAAAGAACCTTCTTAAATTATACCAAAGATTACATGCCTAAAATGTCCATTTTATACAGTATACGTTACCACTGCATCATTACAATTAAGTGATTTCAAACCCTTTAATTAAGTTAAGTCATGACAAAATGCTAACAAAAATGCATTTTAAACTTCGACAAGCCAAAATGGACATTTTTCTGTATTTTATCACCTGTAATGTGGATCTGAGCTTGTAATTTTATCTGATCCCATAGTTCACAGACCTGGTTAGCTCTTATGGACACCACTAAGAAGCCAAGCCCTCGGTTGATGAAGGCCTTGTTCTTCCTCTCTCAGCTTTAATCGATTTTATTTTCCTTTTTTGGATTCTAGAGTGCAACAATATCCCAAAGGCCCTGAGAAAAAAACTCCAATAAAAGGTTTACAAAACAACATTTTTGTCTTGTGGTTTGGTTTTTTTTCAGCTGGTGGTAAAAGTAATAATGGTCTAGCTTGAAATGAAATAATAACAAAAAAAAAAAAAATCCGAAAAGCCTGAGAGAAGGAAAATACAAGGACAAATTAACATAAAACCTAGTGAGGAAAATAAGGAATCATTTAAATCATCTCCACTCATTTTTTTTTTTGTGCCCTCTGCTGTCCATCTCCTACATGATTTCTTTCTGGTGATTTTGACAGTTAATGGTCAGACAATTGATTCATTGTGCTACAAATAGAGATTACAGACCAATTCTGTTTTTTTTCTGGGTTTAATGGCTGCTATGGCGATGATGCAGAAACTTCAAGAAGACATCTCAGACATCTGGCTGGAGGCTTGTACAGACAGCTGTGTGAGTGTTTACACTGATTTGAATTCACTTTCCCTCAATTGCATTTTGGAAGAAAAAATCCCTGATGATGGGGCTGTGGTCTGAGAAGGTTCTGGTGGTTCCTCTCTTTGTGTGATCTGAGAGGGTCCTGGTGGTTCCTCTCTGTGTGGTCTGAGATGGTCCTGGTGGTTCCTCTCTGTGTGGTCTGAGATGGTCCTGGTGGTTCCTCTCTGTGTGTGATCTGAGAAGGTTCCAGTTATGTACTTAACTGAGGCACCAACACAGTGTATCTGTTGAAGGAGGAGACGTAGAGAAGTTCCTCTTGGAGAAGACAGATAGATGAAAAAGACAGAAGACCGATATAAAACAGAGTTAGATTTCCTCAAGTTTATAAGGAACAGAATATAAACGTAAACGAGACTTGCTATAACAGCCTAGCTAGAAAGGACAGAGTTGAAGGGTACCATTCATTTCTGTTTGGAAGTTCAGGAGAAGCTCTTTGTGGAAGGTCAACCCCTGTGGACAAAAGTTCATACTAGTCAGTGCCTTCCCATTATAAACCTCTTCGTTTTTCTTTATGTTACCTCAAATTACCCTCCTTGGAGATCTCCTTCTCCTTAATGCCGACTTAACTTTGTATTTGACGGAGCATAAAGAGACTAATAAAATGGTAATTATGTGCTCAGGAGTGCTCTGTTCCCTGAAGACTCTTGCTTCTTTCAGTACGAAGCAGACCTTTCTTTTCCTCCTGGAGAAAGGCCATGTGTCCGGGGCTGGGGTTGACCTTTCTGTTGTCTGAATGTGGCCGCGTCAGACAACCTGTCCCAGATTCTCTGCCATCATTTGAACGTCCCGTGTGCTCTGGTGAAACGTCCGAGCGCTGAATGTAGCCGTCGTCTTTGTATCATTGTGAAGCACCGTGCTTTCTTTCCCCCGGCTCATCCCTCAGCCTCTTAACTAGCCTGAAAGCCTTTCTGAGCGGAGCCTTTTCTCTGCCGTTTACAGTGCACCTGGCTGTCTGAGATCTTCGCGCGAAGGTCTTTGTGTGACGCGCAGCTCTGGGTAACGTTTTTGTCGAGTCGCATCGCTGAAGGTGTTGAGCAGCGAGGGCCTGAGGGTAAACTTGCTGTGTTAATTGCTCTCCCAGGTGATGCAGAATCCACTTTCTTCTCAGGCACTAATGAGAGTCTGGGGAGTTGAGTCACTGCAGTAGGGGCAACAGATGCGAAAAAAGTGGAGGAATAGCATGGGGAGATGATTGCGGGAATATTTTTCAGTGTTGTTAACCTGGAATTTAAGATCGTGGAGCATTTAGCACCTGCATTTCTGTGATGCTAATGTTCGATTCTTTGCAAGTTTAGGCTTATTTCTCTTCAAGGGAAGGATTGCTTCAGGGGAGGCATGCTGGTGTGGAGTGATTCCCATTGCTTTGACTTGACAGGGAATAGAAACACAGCCTGATGCAAGTTATTGCCATGCCAACCTGACAGAAGCGTGTGTTCATGTATGTCAAATGGACTTCACACTTCCTTACTGTGCATAATTTTCTTTGAATCACCTTGTTGGTGCGAAGATACTATTTTATCTTGTGTTTTGCATATTGATTAGATTAAATGAAAGAAATGGAAACAAATGTTTTACTGTGACCATCTACAAAATAGAAAATAGTTTGGGCTGAAACCCTTTATTAGCAGGATAAATGGGCGGAGCTAAACTCTAGGCCGATGTAGGTAGGTGGGTGGGTGTCAATGCATTGACTTTCATGACATCACAGATGATTTTTTGCAGTATAGTTTATAGACATCACAGTATATATGAAACGTAAGGATGTGTGAATATATGGTAGGTTTTAAAACTTGAACCATGTTCACACACTACTTCAAGTTCTTTCATTTTGTGGAAGTTATAACAATTCAGTTTTCCAGGATTAAAGAGCTTTAATTTGTCAAACTGAGGTTTTATGTACTCCATAAAGAACATAAAGCCTTGGGAACTTGGGGCCTTGGCAACAGTCACATTTCCAGTTCGGGTAAAGAATTTTCAGTGTGACAGATAATTAGCATTTCGACAGGCCAGTCAGATTGTTTCTTTGGTACTGAAAGCAGAAGGTAAGTACAATCAACTACATGTTCTCAAACAGAGGTCAGCAGAAGGTAAGATGGACAAATATGAGCTTTAGAAAGGAATTTAAAACCCAAAACACCACCAGTGCTTTACATTATTTATGCCTTATTACTGTTATGAATCGATTTCTGCATTGATTCCATCACACCAGAACACTTTAGCAGGACCCAGCAGATATCTGCCTCCAATAACATTAGCACACACACTCTCACACTTTTCTGAAGGATTTGACAGCACGAGCGGTGTCCACCACCACGCTGATTGTAATTCTGAGTGAGACCCGGACTGGGCTGCAGTCCAAGAGCTGGAGCAGATTGGTTCTCATAAGCCGACTTCATCCCTTCGCACTCGGTCTTTGGGCCGACGCACCTCCTCATTGCTCAGTGACCACAGCGCTCTCATATTTCATTGGGTGACTGCAGGTTTACCGCCTCGCTGTGATACAGAAGTCAACTCACATTACGTTGCTGGACCGGACGTGTAGTCTGTGTTTTCTTAAGGCCTAAACGGCAAACGACTGCACCTAACAAGATCTTTTGGATTCCAATTTGGGTCACAGTCATGTTTTTCCACTTTTGCCACCCAGTTCTATTATAGCAGGCCTCGCACTTGTCACACATCAGAGCTGCCAGCCTGCGAGGGTGCAGGCGCAACTCCTCAGCGCCATGAGAAGCTTTTCCCTGCCAAAATATCAACTCCAAAACTTCCAAGCACTGTTGTGTGTCTCAGCCTGTGGTTCTGAACCTCTTTCAGCCGCAGCCTCTTTCTAAAACGGACCCCCACGTCTCCTCAGCACGGCTCACCATTAAAAAAGAAACAACTATATAATTTGGCACAGTTAGCTAATAATAAATCTCATCTGACGTACAACTTATAAACATGTCACAAAAAATAGGTGTTTTTCTTGTGAAAAGCTTAGGTGACACTGACACGCCATTTATGCTGTCTTGAACTGCCGGCCACAGATGACTGGTGTTGCTGAAAACGTGATTTTTCAATGTCCAAACTTTTTTAGTCTCAGACTCCCTTTGTGGATTGTAAGTGCCACTGCAGTCTAGAGCCCTGAACATCGTTTTAATAGCCCTGATAGATCTTTTTTCTGGGAATAGCTTCAAATTCAGTATGTTTTCTATGGTTACATAAAGGTCATATGAGACATTTCTGCACCCCCTACTCAAAATAAATTATCACCTCACTTACGTTATCATATCCAAATGATAGAAAAATCCATCAATTATGTTTCAGGAGAGTAAAACACAGTTTTGCAACATTGAGAAGTACAATTCTGTCTAAAAGTGTCCAAAAAGAAAGTAGCTTTATAATGGTATTATGGACTGCAGTGGTCACCAACCCTGGTCCTGGAAAAGTTTGATTCCAGCCACTATCTGCAACACTTGCCCCGACTGATGAACTTCTTCAGAAGACCCTGATTGGCTGGAGTGTTAAGTAAGGGGGCAGGGCAGCATGTTCGATGCAGGTTGGAGCTAAACAGGAAGGAAGGTAGCTCTCCAGGAGGAGGGATGTTGACCTCTGATCTACTGTTTTTCATGTCCCATAAGTTGTCAAAAGTGAGCATCAACCCCTAAGCACTGGAGCTGCAGAAGATCCTGATGTTGGTGGACTTCAGTAAGGGCTCTATATGTAAGGCAAGGCAAGGCAAGGCAAGGTAAGTTTATTTGTATTGCACATTATCGAGGTCATTCAAAGTGCTCTACGGAGATAAAATAAGCATAAAAACTTAAAAAGAAAAGTAAGCAACAAAAGCAACCACGAAATTGATGTAAAATAAAAGGTAAATAAAGCTATTTAAAAGAATACAGATGCAAGTGGATGATTTTTGTGCAGATCTTACTGGTCACTGAAAGCAGCGGACAACAGTTTGGTTTGAAGTTTCTTTTTAAAGCTGGACATATCTGGTCTACATGGGAAGCTCGTTCCAGCAGTGGGCATTTCACTCGGTTTTGATTCTGACCTGGGCTCCACCAGCTGACCAGCTCCAGCTGATCTATGAGACCTTCCAGGCTGATTTTTCATTAAACATCTCAGAGAAATATTCAGGTCTCAAACCACTGAGTTACTTATAAATAATTAGCAACAATAAATAGAATTCAATTCTGTATCTAACTGGAGGTGAATGTAAGGACCTGAGAATTGGAGGAATGTACTCTCTTGTCTTGTTTTCTTCAGAACTCTAGTAGCAGCATTTTGACCAAGCTGTAGCTTTCTAACAGCTAATGAGAAGAGCAAAGCTAGAACATTTAATAGTGGAAAAAGCATTTACATGTCTGTCCCAAGCTCTTCACTCTAAGAAACATTCAATTAACAGGAGCACCAGCTGTCGGGAAACTGGCAGTAATATTAATGGATGGGTTCAGGACATTATCATCTCTGGCAACCACTGATTTCAATGATTGGGTCTCACTGGACCAAACCATTTACAAATGTTTTGAAGGAGGCTGCATGATGCCAATCGGAGCAACTTTCTCCAAACTTTGAAAAGTTTCAAAACGTCATTACAATCTGAAAGTTGCCACTTTTACGGCTTGTGACTGCTCATGCATGTGTGAATCACCTCGATCCTTATAATCCATTCTGGAAGGCTTTGGCACCACTTTCCCCGCAATGTACAGCTGATTTAGTAGTTGAAATTATAGACAAGTGCTAACCTTTCAAAGTGACAGCATTGTAAAGATGGAAAATGTGAATTGTAACAGCGCTTTTTGTCACCATCGTTTTCACACCGCGGATAAAAATACCTGCCTACCTGCGCTACAGTCGCCAACATGTCTCCTTTATTCTACATCAGGTCAGGACTTGGGTGCAGAATGCTTGGCTGTGCATGTTTAAGATATTTCGGTGGATTTTTTGTTCTCAAGTAGATTTTTTTTCATTGTTGGGAAGGACCAAAGACTTAAAAGCCTGAGAAAAACAACATCTGCAGACCACTTTGTTTTCGAAAGAAACGAAGGCTATAATGGAGACTCAGGCCTTAATGGTGAGCTCGTGCTTCAAGTTCAAAGCAATTATGGGAGGATGAACAGATATGCATTTAAAAGGAGGACAAACAATCCAAGAAGAAGCGTCTACATAAAGTACAAAGGCAGCTTATTAGCGTAGGTGTCAGGATGAAGCACCACAAAGGAATCTGAAGAAGAGATTTAAATAAAGGGGAAAAAAAATCACAAGATCAACATTCATGTCTAAATACATAACGGATCTATTCAAAGCAAACAATGTTTTTGTTTTTTATGGTTTTTTTTTTTTTAATCTTACTTACAATAAAAGAAAATACAAACTGCTTTTCTCAATGTCCTGGAGGCATTTCTTAGCTCTGGGAACTGGAACTTCACTGTTAAAACCTTTAAAAAGCGAGCAAAATCAAGCAGAATGCAAACACTTCAAAATGAAAGTTTTTATAAATCTGTGTCTTTGTAGTATGTGTTTTTCAGAGTTACTTCAGGACGCTGCAGGACTGAACAGAAGTCCCAGCCTTCCATAAATCTGTCAGGTGCAGACACAGAGAAAAAAATGCTACATACTAATGGTGCTTTTAGTCATTCTTTGGATTTCTGTCATTTGGCCCATGATGAGCATTAGAAGCACGGAGCACAAAATAGTTGTTATTTTCCTTTTTGAAAGGCTAATTATCAATTTGAGTATTCGGCTGTCAGATTACCCATTAAATGTAATTATCGTAAGCAATTAATTCAAAGAGAACAGCAAGACATGACGATGTCAAATATCTCGAAAGCTTTTTATTTGGTCAGGTCTGGGGAAACAAATGACAAACAAATCAAATGACCACCACACACCTTCACGGCGTCCACGGCGCGGCTCAGCTGAGGTGGACGGAGGGGGGATAATCTGCCGCAACACTGGAGTGTGTTTTCAGGACAAAGGAGTAAAGATAACATACCCAAACCTTGTCATGCAACTGTATCAGCCATTCATGCAACCATCCCTCACTGCAATATTTTGACAATGTGTCTAAAATACAACGAGCATGTGAATAACGTTTAGCTCCCTGTAACTCCATTAGTCTTTATGTATTCCACTCTTAGTCCAACAACGTGAAATTATACCATTTAACATAGCCTTAAGAGAGCATTCATCATGTCTAGATCAGTGATAAGATTTACCTTCTACCTTTTCTTTTGTTCAGGCATTGGTGCTAAATGGGTCCACCAAAGGTTACTGCATTTGATGGCAAATTTATGATTTATGACCCAACACTCACTGTATGCAGTCTTATCAGTCCTCTGCCACAATGAGTGTCTTTTTATGAGTAGGTGAGTGTAGATATTAAAAGGTTCTTCCTCCGTATCAGGGATGTATAATAAATTCTATAATAAAGGCTAAGGAATGTTTTACACCCTTTGGACCCGCTCTCTTCGGAATACAAGGACGCAGCCGCCGCTGCAATGTATACCTGTTTGAAAAGAAGATTCATGTTCCAAAGACTACTGTAAATGAGAAGTATCTCGTTTATTGTCCTTCATGTCTGCATTAACATTTCTATCTCGGCTTCTGTTGGAGTGGAGTGCGTTCGTGATGACCCGCTGCAATACGTTCAACTCCAGGTAATTAATGCCAATTATACGCCTATGCAGTCCCTGTTCCTGCACCTCGCCTCGTTAATCATAATTACCCTTCCTGATGAAATGACAAGACACGTTGAACGTCCTCAGTGCTCTCTGATGCCTCCAAAGTTGCAGCGCCACCCCACTGTTTCTTTAATATTTTGCTTTGAATCACCTTGTTGGTAGAATTTTGGTATATTGAGAAGATTAAATGAAAGAAAGGGGAACAAATGTTTTACTGTGACAGGCTGCAAAGTGCCTAACCACTCAGCATTCAGCACCACCAGTATACTGATCACCGCCTGGTCATCTGAAATTATCTGCACCTATTTCCACTCTGGTTCAGGCCTTAAGGTGGATGTACTTTGTTTTGCATAAATGATTCTTTAGTAGGTCACTGTGTGTCTTAACAAATAAAAACATTCCTCTGAAACTGGTCAGGTTCAGGGACTGGACTGAAAATGAAGTCTTTGAAAGTCCTCAATACTACATTTCAAATAGAAGAAAATCTGCATCTTTGGAAGCAACATGTTAAGAAATGAGGGCTAACACAAGACTTTTGTGTGGTACTGTGTACAGAATGGGTTCTGTGCGAAAACTTAAAGTTCCATAATGGACGTCTCAATGGATGGGTCCATTCTGTAGTAGTGCAGTTATCTGTGTCAGTCTGGAATCCATGACTTTGACACTGGTGATGTCAGGGCCATCCGTGGCCAGACCTGGAGCACCGCTGATCGCAATCTGTTCGACTCATTTAAAAGTAAAGCGGAGAACATCAGCCACGCGTCGATGCGATATTGTGCTTTAACTGAATTGTCATAATTGGCATTCCATCTCTGTTCGGATGCTAATGAGTGCATATTTTCAAGGATAATTTACAATTAGATCAGTTCCTCACAGATAAATGTCGACGGCCTGGATCTTGGCGGCTGCTCGGGGCGAGGTGTCGTTAAATGGAGCGTTAGGATCTCACAGGTTTCCCAACAGGAGAGGCCCGAGGGCGGATGGACAGAGTGGCATCATGTGATCAACCGTGAATGGAATAACAGAGACAACGTCTCAGGTGGATATTGCTCAGTGGTGCTTTTGACATCAGTGCGGCGGCGTGCAGCCTGCGGAGAGGCTGGAGAGACCGTCTAAAGACTACACTTCTCCAGTGACTGTGCTGAGGGAAATCAACAAGGTTCTCCCAGCTCATCAGGCAGTCAGAGAAGATTCAGAGCTGTTACGGAACTGTTGTCTTAGCAGAGAAGTGGTGCCAGCAGTGCTAATTGCAGGACGTGTGAAACATATTTGTGAGTGAAAATGAGATTTTTTAATATGGATGTGTTTTTTTTTCTCTGGCTACTTTCTCCATACTGATAAGTTTAATATCATTTTCTCAATACTCTTTAAAAAATGGTGCCAGAAAGGCTTCCTCCCTTTAGAAGCACCATTAAGAACCTGTAAAGAACACTTAAAGAACCTTTACATTATATGAAGTTTTTTTTATATCCATTGAGGATTCTTTACCTTCATTTACAATACATCGTTCTTTAGGGTAGCAATGTTGCTTCACAGCAAGGAGGTCATGAGTTTGTTTCATGGCCTGGAGGAAGCTGTGTACTGTTGGATTAATGGGGGGAACCTCAAAGAAAACAATTATATGAAAAATTTACGAATGCGTTGTCTGATACATGAGATCATTTTTTAAAGATTTTGGCCTAAAATTTATTTTGAAAAATCTGCTCAAGTACAAATGAGGAAAATTAGGGGAAATTATATTTTTCCAGATTAACCAGTTTTTTACAATCAACATTCCTTATAAACACTCAGTAGGCATGTGCACATTCACTGGAGGGTTTGGATAGTGAATGAAATGTCTTTGTGTTAGACACACTGCAACACCACCGTTCACCACCACTGTGAAGAAATTCAACTGTTTCTCTCCAAGGAATAATTTTGCGCCCAAAGCGACTCGGCATGACTGTATTTACGTCGATTGAATCATGCAGAAATTTTGAAAATCCCCTGTAATTCCCCTTTAAAGCTGTGTAGTATCATCATTAATACGGTAATAATATCAGGAGCACATTGTGTGACGCGTCAGTCCAATGGCTGGGAAGGTGTTATTTTTTCACAAAGAAATGCTCGCCTGTCTGGACTAAATAATAGCTTCTTATTATATTATCTGCAGGACAATGCACTGCACGTTATACAGAGAGACAAAATAATCGATGGATCAGGCCTCACTGGACAGTGCCAGTCCTGCACTCGTGTTCATAACCTGCACATGTGTGTGAATTATGTTTTCATTAGCTCAGAATGGTTTTTAGCAGTAACGTACAGAGGAATGTAATGAGAAAAAACACACCAGCCTTGGTTTCCGCCGCCAACTCCGCTCAGGCTTGTAATGTAGCCTGTGAACGGGTTCGTATCCTGCTGGAGGGAGAGATCATTAACGGAATGGGGGAACCAGGCTTTATTTCCAAGCTCAAACAGGGAAAAGGCCCGAATGCAGTTGGGAGTCAACAAGCCCGTCCCAGCGGCCCCCCGATGATGAATTCTCAGGCTGTACTTTAAGTGAACAATACTGTAAAGCCCAGAGGAACAGTGTGGAGAGCGAGCATTGATTTGTTTGGGCTGCAGAGTGTGATGAGTGTGTTGAGCGTCATTAAATCAGCCATGCAGATAACCGAGCCTGTCTGCCATAATGCTTCGTCTTCTCAGAGAAACACACACACACACACACACACACACACACGCACATACACATCACAATATGTTTTCATCTTCTGAACTTCACCCCATATGTGCACAGAGGATTCACCACTGCTAACAGTGTAGAGGTTCTCTTGCGGAAGCCCTGAAAGAGAATTTATGTGCTTTGTTTCTCTGATTCTCCCTAATTGAAGAGCAAATTTCCAAAACTCTAAATCGCATTTTACTTGTTTTATTTACTGGAAAGCAATACAGGAAAAAACATTTTTAATTAAAATTTTACAGTTGTTTGTCATTTTTCAATGCCTGTTTCTAAAGTGCAACTCCTGCACATTTTAGTTTGGGCAAATTTGTTTAAAAAGTATAATGAAAATTTTTATGTAAATCGATATTCAATTTCACAAAATGATGTACAAGTTTAATATTTATCTCCTCCTACATGACACAGCATAGAGTCATCTTTGTTTATGATCTACCGCCTGGGAGAGTTTTGGAAATTCACCTAATCTTGTGCCATGTATTATGCAAGGACTGAGTGAGTTTTGGTCGGTTATACTATTGCATATAAAGAGGTCATGTAAAAACATGCTAATAGTAGTGTTACCTAAAAAATCACAAAAAATGGACTGAGTGAGTTTTGGAAACTTGCTCTTCAATTCTCTTTTCAGATCTGTTAGGAACAGGGGGAGGGGTTCCAAATTTTCTCCCAAATTAAGTGTCGCTGGCTATGTTGCCCCACATCACGTGGTACCTCCTACACTGGGGGTGACTCTGTCTGAGTCACATGGCTCTATTGTACCCCACTGAACAGTTTAACATGCTTGGAGAAGAGCTCTCTCAATTCAGTTACATCAGCTAACCGATGCCCACCTTTGATGGGTGATGTGGGGAGAGGAAGGGTTGTCCTGCCCACACAGAGAGAGCAAAGCCACTCAACCACTGATGGCGGGGGCATTGCTTTTGTGTTTTTTGGAGTTTTAATGATGGAATAGTTTTCTTCAGATAACAAAATGCACCACAGACCTACAACAATATACAGTAATCCTTCGCTTTTCGCGGGGGTTACATTCCAAGAGCACCTGCGTATAATGAAAAACCGTGTTGTGTTTTGGTAAAAATAATGCCTAAAAATGCCTATTTTTATAGTGTAAACCCTAAATATGCTCCCCAAACACTTTAATTTCATTTTAAACTCAGTTTAATACAT
>JBBJLS010043453.1:0-13788 GCA_037577275.1 Bryconaethiops microstoma
TCCATCCATCCATCCATCCATCCATCCATCCATCCATCCATCCATCCATCCATCCATCCATCCATCCATCCAACCAACCAACCTTCCTTCTCCTCGCTCGGCCTCTTAAGGACAGGGAGGCGGGACTTCCAGCTGGAAGCATCCATTCAGGAGGCTATCAGGATGATCATCCAATCTGGATCTTTCTTGTATTGCATGTGGTAATCAGCCACCAGGGGGGGGCGCGATCCTAGAGATTTAAAGAGACAGGGAGAGACACACAGAGAAAAAAACCCAAACAAAAACCAGACGTGCTGCCGCACGTAACACTCCCCCCCTTAAAATCAAACCTCCCCCGTTATATACAAGACACCTCTTCAGACATAATTCCACGTTTGGTAGGATTAATACGGTATGCATGCTGTTTTATGGGGGGGGGGTATTTATAAAGTAGTGTATTTATAGCAATACACTACTTTCTGCAGTACAATACTGTTCCAATAATGCTCACGAGGGTATGGTACCACAGGGTAATCAGGAAAAGGTGTGACATCTGTAGGGATTAGTAGCACCAACTTTCAAGGCTTAATCAACCTCCATTGCTGCAGTACAGCTTTAAGCTGTTAACAAATTTCTTGTTCCTAGAAAAAGGCCTTTTTGTATAATTCTGAATTTTCCACTTCTGGGTAACCTTACTTTTTTTTAACCTGGCAGTTTACCACTTCCCTTTGTACCATTTCAAACTACTAAGTAGACCTGAACTGCTTGAATTCCAAAAAAAAAACTGGACAAACGTGGTAAAATAATGTAAATGTAATGAAATTTGCCTTGCTATGGCAAAAATTGGACAGTAAAAAGGTGAGAGCAGCAAAACAATAGAATAAAAGCTATACAACATAACAGTACTGTATAAAAATACACTACATAAATAATCAAAAAATATAAATATGGACATGTGTGTGTATTGAATAAAAATATATATAAACCTATACAAATATATGTATTTATGTACACATTGAGCATACACACACACACACACACACACACACACACATAACCACAGCATCAGAAAAACTGCACACAAGAGAAACTTCTACCTATCAGTCCAGATATGATGACAAAGCAGTCTGGGCCTAAATCTAACAAGCAAGGGGATGATGGCAGTAGTAGGAAAAGCTGTCAAAGAGCAAGAAAAAAGGAACCCAGTTGGATAAAAAAACAAACAAACAGTGGATACAATCTATCCCATGATAGATAGCAGTCAGTCTGGTGGACTACTGACTGTGTCAGGTATACACAAGAGCAGTAATAGTGTATTGGTGTCTAGACAGTGGGTGTGTATTCATCACATTGCAAACATACACACTGATTTCCCATATTCTGGATAACATATGAGAGAATATAATCATATACTGGATCTCAGAACTGATTTGCTGCACTGGAACATGGTTCCTGGTGTTACTGGCATTGTCAGATCCAGCTTTGCACTTTTAAATAAATTATGTGCTGTTATATGTTTGCTTAATTTGTACACTAGTATTGTAGATTACGCAGGTGCTAGCTAGCGAGCATTAATCCTTTTATATCTTATATCAGTGACTATGGAAACTGCAACAGAGGGAAAACAGAATTACAGCAGATAACATTGCAACACAGGAGCAACACCCTGAGGGGCAAATACACATACACAGTGGATGTAAAAAGTAAATCACTACCTTCAAAATATTCACATTTTGTTGATTTGCAGCTTGAAATGAAGACACAAAACTATTTTTCCAGCTGTGTTTACTCATAGAAAACTTTAACATTCAAGTGCTGACAGTAAGAGAAAAAAATCTAATTAAAAAACTGAGACGGATAAAGGATCACCCTTCTGTGTCAGTACTTTATGAAACCTTTGAGTGTCTTAGGATACTTCTCTACAAACCTTGCACATCTAGAGTGTACAATATTTGCCTGCTCTTCTTTACAGACTTGTTCAAATTCAGCCAAACTTTAAGTGTGGCCATTGTCTTTCCAAAGATTGTCCATAGAATTAAGTCTGGGCTCTCACTAGGCCATTCAAGGACATTCACTTTTACTCCTTCAGCCATTGTGTGGTGAGTTGTGCTCTCTGCTTTGGGTTGTGATGTTGGAAGGTGAAGACTCTTCTCATTGACAACTTTCTGGCAGAAGACAACTGATTATCCTCAAGAAATTGATGGCATTTTGCCTCACTTATTTTTCTTCAGCAAGATGCAAGATGCACATTGTGGCAAACAGTGACAGGTAGCTTATCAAAACACGAAAACATTGGTCAGCATCAGACCTCCAAGTACTATCAAATTCACCACTGCTCAACAGATAATACACATTTTGGGTATGTTATGTGACATACACGGATACACACATGGATACACCCAGCAGAAATGTTATGGCAGCAGACTGAGACTGAGCTGTTTCCAGTTTTGATCTCTGTTTCATACACAAGCTAATCAGGGAGGAGTGAGACTAGTGGCTGCAGTTGCCAAGTAGGGTATATCTTGGGATTTCATTGATCCAAATTATATATGCAAATGATAGTTTGACAACATTATATAGCTTTCAGGACAATACATATTTATTATCATATATTAACATTTTCTGTTATTTGAGGTAAAAATCGCATTCTTGATTCCACAGGTTTTTTTTAAGTGAGCATCAACACCCCCACCACTCAAATCACCTCACTTGCTAGAACTATGGATGGGCTCAGCCCTGATGTTGGTAGCCTTCAGTCAGTGCCCTTTACCTGCATGTACCCACAACATGCCGGTTCTCAAGATGCAAGATATGACAAAATGGCTAGAAGTCCAGTATGAACATAAGGCAGGTTAGGACTTCATGCAGGTGCTGGCAGTCATAAAGTTCATCGCAAATCTGGAAAAAATAAAAAATAAGATAACTTTTTGTTGTCGTCATTTACCCCTCTATTTCCAATTCCCCCACCAAATGTTTCATGTAAAATTCAGAGCAAAAATAATTCAGAGCAAAAAATGGAGCAGCATTTGAACACCAGAGTAATAGTGCTAATAGAGGCAATTATATATGCAGCCAAGGCCTCATTTGGCACTGAATGTCATCCTCCTCCCCTGCTGTTTGTCGTTATTTATTTCCATTTACTATTCTTCATTTGCCACCCTTTTTTTTCTCCAGCATCCACCAGCCGACACCCATTTCCCTTTGCTCTCTCCATCTGTCTCTCCTTAATGTTACACTTGCATGCGGTGAGGAGTGATTGCTGTCTGGCACAGCCACTGCTGTGTAGAGGCGCAGTGTGGAGAAACTGCCAGGTGCACTGAGGCTAGATGGCTTGCAGGTTGTGTATGCTGTCAATTGCAAAGTCTTTACCAAAGTAAACCATGTGTTTCAGATGCTTCTCCCACATATTAGCATGATGTGAGTGGAACTTTATATTGGGGTGTGCAGCCTACGTAAGGAAAATAAGACTTATATATATACTTAGTTATGCCCTAAACTTTTGAAGAAGATTCAATCAGTGGGTTGTAATTACAGCACAGGTTCAGATTACATTATATTAACAGCAAAACCTGAGTTCAGTTTTTGCAGTTTTTCATATGTTTTCAGTTCAGCAATATAATTATCAATTGACTATTTCATTAAGCAGCCATTTCATCTGTGCTCTTCAGAAACATGGGAACTCTTCTGTACAACATGGTAAAATTAATTTCCCCTGGAAAAGGAACAGTATGTTTCTAGGTGTGTTAGGTTTATGGGTGGTTGACAAGGCTGCCTTATTTTTTGTTTCAAACATGCCAGGTTCACCTTCCTTACCATCCACCATGGGCAACCAACTGGCAAAGCCCTTCTCTGTCATGGCTTTTGTACATTTTTCTCAACGCCTATTTGAGTCCCAGTTTGAACAGGTTATGTATTCTGAGCATTCTGGCCAGTTGTGCCTTGCTCCCCATCTTTATCTTCTTATCCCTGATTTATAAAGCTCTGTGTAATCTTCCTCAGCCAAACTCCCTGAATGTGTTTCGAGGGTGTAGAGAAAGGGGGTTTAAGAGGGGAAAGGAGGGAAGGAGGGAGAGAGGAGGTCATCGCTTTCCACAGGACAGAGAACGTATGAATCTGCAGTGAATAAATAAAATTGACTTTGCTTCATAAATATCAGACTGCCACACACTTTTTCAGACCACAGTAGCATAGCTGTCTATGGATTGGTCCGAGAGTCAGGATAACCAAACAGTGATTGGAGTCCATGAGATCATAATTGGTCCTGTTTAACCTGAGTGTAGTGGTGTGTGGTAAAACACTACGGAGTCTCTGGTAATGCTTTTAGATGTAATTTCTGTATGAATATTATACCAGGTGAACAAAATTGTGTATGTTTCATTTATGTTTTTCATATTGTCACACAGAAAGAAGGGAAAAGAGATTACTGTGGAACTAATTGCAGGCTTAGACATACTGCAAGGCAAAGGGGTTGGTAAAATGGTTTAGGACAGTTCTTGGGTCAGGGTTAGGGTTAGGATTGAGATTAAGATTTAGGTTATCCTGACCCTAGCTACTGGATTTGTGATCTCTGTCACCCTTATCAAGATGATGTCTTAATTAATATATGTTTGCAATAAATCTGTAAGGCTGACATGCTGCAGGTTCTGATCAGTGTTTGTGATCAGTGAAATAGTTCCCATTTTTAAAAAATATGCATGATTCATTTGCTGAAATGTAAACAAAGTCACTCAGCGAATTTTGATGTGAAATGGTTCATATAACCATTTGGTGAAAGTTATTAAAATTTCTCCTGTACAACAATGGTGATAGGACCAGAGGTCAAATATAACCAAATGGGTGTTGTGTGTTGCCCAGTGCAGGAGCAAGATTTGACTGCTTTAGTGCTCAAATGGCAAATCACCCATAAGTGCCCTTTTTAACATATTTAACATATACAGAAAAACGTTTGCTGCTGCATTCTATGTAGTTCCACGTAGGTCAAGATTCACAATGGGTCCAGTAAAGGTGAATGGCCAAAACCTTTTTCTCATAATTTCATAAACTCTATATTAGAACCCCCTGCATGTACTTCTCAAAATGATGCATCTAAATATGTTTTTAATGAAAACTATTTCAACACAGTGTCTGGGGGCTCCATCAGTGTAAAAAGATTTTTTTTCTTTAAAATTGAGCTAATTACTTGGATGTGAGGACAGTGGATCAGTGTATGATTAGTAGTAGGATCAGCCAGTCGGGTGTGAGAGTGCTCTTGACAGCCTTGGTCATATGCTCTTTTTTCCTCTTAGCTATTCCTATTTGCCCTTCAGACAGGCCCCACACATCTGATCCAGAGTGCTGATAGCATGTGTTTGTGATAAGGAACTACTATCAGCCTGTCCATCAATGTCACAGCATTTGTGCCCCCATCTATCTGGTGGAAGGACCACTTTAACCAAACCACTCTTGGGTCAACTCTAAATTCAGACACATTAGCTCCTCCTTTGCTGGATCAGAGGTTTGTTATTCTGACTAAGCGCAACAAGTGAGAAAACAAGCTGTAAATGTTCTCATACCGAGAGTTAATTTAGCAAAGCCTAGTCATTAGAAAGGTCACATTGTAAGTCCCTTTTTAAAGACACTTTAAGCCAAGTAATTGACCATACACTCTCATACCAATGAATTCAGGACTGACAAGTTAGAAGAATTTTACTTATTCTGCAAGCCTTCCAGATCTTGAAGCCACATGTAACATCCTTTTAATTAGAGTAGCCAGAGAGCCAGAGAGCAAAAAATGAAAGTGTCTAGAGTTTTACCCACTGCTTTGTAAGGCAAAGACTAACATAACAGAACTGGTCATTCATTGTGAGAATAAGTGAACAAGAGCTTGTGAATGAATCTGCAGTCATGTTTCTCTATGGTCATTCTATTCTGGTGATGGTAATTTAAATAAGAAATTACCAATAAGCAGAAGTTTTTAGTTTCTTACAATAAAGGGCTATTCTCGCACAAAAAGGTAAGAAATGTGGGATTACAGATGCATCACCACATAGGTGCTTTTAGTCCTTTGATTTTAAGAGTTTTGATTAATTTAATATCTACATTTGCCCCAGGAATTTGATGAGTGAATAAGAGCAATAAAATGGAATATGCTTCAATTATATTTAAATAGAAGGCCGTTGTTGATAATAAAGACAATAATGTACAAAGACTTTATTTACTTCAAAGGTTATATTTGTCAAAGGTGCCTGCCTGTGTACTAATGACTGGGACAGCTGAAAAGCCATGTATCATGTATTAAGAAAAGGATGCAATAAACCTGGCTGAATTTTTCTTCAGATTTGATACTGGCCAAGTACATCATACTTACATCTTTTCTTTATCAGAAATCTCTGCTACCAAAAATACTGAATATGTGATGGTGTGATTACAATAGCTGGATATTGATGTCTTAACAAAGCCCATATTTGTACTGTGTGGAGAACATGAAGGGAGGAATGTAGGAAGGAACATCACCAGTGACAGAAATGTGACTGTGATATCCTTCAACAACACATCAAAGTTGAACAATGTGATTCCATAGAGTGTCTTTGCAGAGGTTTCTGCCAGTACAGTTCACCATTCATTTCCATGAGGTCCATCCAGGTAAAAAAAAGAAGGAATTAAAATTGAAAAAGAATGATGGGGGGGGGGGGCTTCCATCTAGGTAATACTAATGTTCTACTAATGATACATAGGATGCTGGGTTAGGGATCGATTTGATGGATGATGAGATCAAGTTCAACCAGCACTTTGTGAGCTGTTCAGCTCATGCTGGAAGACAGAGCCTGAAGATGTATTCATCTTCTCCTTTTGCCAGTGGGAGAACTTTCCACTCCAGAGAGCATTAGCAATATACCAATGTCAGTGGTCATTAAATTATTAATGGGCACTGACATCCCTATTTCTATTTCAAGATTCTTGACTAAATGGTCTCTGTCTGGTTCATCACTCAACCTGATTTTCCATTCATTTATATCTTTAAAGAAAGTCCATTAAAACACACAATTAAGGCATTACTTCATAGAATCAGAGGCAGATGAATCCATTTGCCAATACTTGGGTGAACTGTAAATTGAAATCCCCTAATCCCTCCCACCCCAATTTGAGAATGGAGAAAATAAGTTAAAAAGAATCAGCCAGCCAGTCTGATGGATGTTAACTAATTAGCCAAAAAGAAATCAACAACTGAGTGTTGGCTTGTACCCCTGACCTAGTGATGGATGCGGCCATAATTCCCTGATAATGGTATGTGATAAAATAATATACAATTTAGCCTCAGCTCACCATTGATTCTATGCCTAATCCTTTTTGGCCATTTTGGTCCTCAAAGAAGTTCTGATCGAAGCGAGAAATGCCCGGCTATGTTTTGTAATACCTATCAGCCATGCCTTAAAGCATCAAAGTTTGAGGTGCAAGAACATTTCTACTCTAGTTGCTAAAACAGCATTTAAGGGAATGGCATCTGCCTGCAAACATTTGTCTCTAGGTGCCAATTTTATTGTACCTTTATGATGCAATTTATGAGGATTTGAGGAGTCTTGCTGGGCCTCTTGCGTTTGCAAATGGAAAAGCATAAAACTACCGGAGAGTCAGTCATGCACCAGTAGGTCTAATGCATTTATTCCCCAATGTTGCATAAATCCAGCCATGCAAAGCTCTCTCTCTTTACAGCCTGGAATTTTCCATACACTAATATTAACCAAGCATACGCCATACAACATTTGGGGGATTTGATTGTGGGATTCCTGACCTCCCACGTGGTACCTTTCTAATATACTGAAGCAGTGTCTCACACACTTTAATATGGAAGAGACTGTTGGTAATGTGACAGATCTGCTCTTGTACGGACAGTGTACATGTAGGTGTATAGAGCAGAATTAACACGGACACACGCTCACAAATGCCACATCTAAGCACTTTGTCTGAGTGGAGAACTCTGTGCAATGCCCTTGCCAGATGAGAAAAGGTGATAGGTGTATAATAAGATGAACACTGGAATTGCAAATTTTGCCTGACCATGCCTTTTTGAACTTGCATTTTCAGTTTGCAGTTTCAAACAAACATCTGTATTCTAGGAATCTGTATACTATTGTGTACTGCAGATTGAGAAACCACAGTGTTTTGAATATTGAATTTTGCTTCATTGCAAATGATAAGATGTAACCTAGCAGACCACGGCGTCTGGTAGCCGTATGAAGATTTCAGCTGCCAAATACAGGCAACTGAAATACAGTGTGATGGGGCCCAGCAACTCTGAAGCCTGACAATGAGCAGATGTGTGAAAAGCTGCCACTTTGTGAGAGCTTGTAAAAGCCTGTTCAGCTCTGAGCTGTGAAGTCAAGGAGAGTCAAAGTTTGTTTGGCCTAATGACCATCCACATGCTGGGCCTGGCTCTAATGAGAGCTTCTAAAGATATATCAGCACTGATAGCAACTTTCTAAGAATTGCCATGCCTT
Source organism: Bryconaethiops microstoma (assembly GCA_037577275.1). NCBI lineage: Eukaryota > Metazoa > Chordata > Actinopteri > Characiformes > Alestidae > Bryconaethiops > Bryconaethiops microstoma. Next base: position 8,454 of record JBBJLS010043453.1, read on the forward strand.
ATTGGAGAGCAGATGTTCTAAGGACATTTTTATCATTGATGTCATATTTTAGAGATCACAGATAGATAAGTGTAAACCATATTAAAAGAAACACTTTGAATCACACCATTTCCCATTTTGTTCTTTGAAACTAGGACTGATTTCTTTTTACCACATTTTATTATACTTTCAAATGCAACTGAGGTATCCTGGATAGGTTTATTGTCCCCATATGACTGATTGAGGACTGTTCATTTTCTTTAACTAAAAATGCATTTTTGAAAATAGAGCCCATTATTTTTGCCACTGACAATTTTGCTGAAAACAGCTATCCTTGAAGACTTAATTGAGGACAAAGAATACAATTGCAAATGCATGAATACGGTACCGATAAAAGAATAGATTTGAAGTTAATGGCTTCATTTAGATTCATTGAGTCTTTGGTGTAGGAATCCATTTGAACCCATCTAGCCAGAGCCATTGCAGCTACTCTGACAAGCACATGGCTTAATTAGTTGGTGCATTAGCATCCTACTTGCAAATTTTGAGGCCTGCCCTGGTGTGTTCATCTGCAGCCTCAAAACTGTTCCTTAAATTTGTGCTTTGCATCACATTTCTAACAAGTCTCAAGGGTAACCATCGATTTCCGAATGATTCCAGTGTATCTTTGAAATTCACAGATGGCTTTTGGCAGTTGTCTGAAGAACAGACTGTTGGTGTGATGTTCAGTGCTGATCCATTCTCCAGCAAATGTACTCTCACTCCCTTTTCAAGGTGCAGAAAATTTGGCCAGCTTGTGACCAAGTACAAAATCAATACTTCTGCACAGCATGTTCGAACGACTCAAGTGCAGTGTGAGTGCTGTGTGCTTGAACTTCACAGTTTCTGTTTTCAAGAGACAGCAGTTAAGAGACAGCAGCTAACAGAGACAGGAGTCACTCTTTGCACCATATTGATCTGTTCTCGATCAATCATCTTCTTCTCCCTGTGAAAACAGATCAGCATTTCTTCCATTTAAGAAAAACTTAACATGTCTGCTTTGTGATTGATCTCCATCGTGTAGTTATCCAAGAGGGCCAGAGTGAAAGAGCTGGAGAAAGAGACAATCGAGACAGAGATCACAGTGGTGCTCTAGTGTCCCTCCTGTCACATCACTTTTCACCACTCTCCATCCATCACCAGGTGCCGTGACGAATGCAGCATCAAAACACTTCATCCATGGCTAGCTAGATTAAGATGTCTGCCCAGCCAGGCCAATATATTGGCTCTTTGTCTGTGACTGTGACTGAAAGCAGGAGAGTGACACAAACAAGAAAGACAGAGAGCCCTTGATTACTTCGTATGCAGTAGTATTCTCACAGGAGCATTGGTGAAGTGGCAGACTACCCTGCCTCACAGATCTACACAGCAAAATGTTGTAATAGGCTTCCAGCTGTAATAAGCTTCCAGTTAACAAGAAAATATATTTAAAGTCATCCATAGATGAAGTGAAAACTAGAGGTAAAAAGTTTGTGAAACCTTTAAATCCAATTTTGACTTGTGATTATCCAGATTACAATGTTATAACAATAAAGAGTGCCCAAGGAAAGAAAACTCACAAAACAATTTTAGTTTTTTGTTCAAGTGCTCTAACATTACATCTCTGCATATTGATTTAGTAAGTGTCATTAAAAAGGATGTTTATCAATCCTACAGTAACTTGAATCTTTTTACTCCATCTCTGTGATGTTGGTGAGCTTTCTTGCTTGATCACAACGCTTCAGGTCCTTGTATATTTCTACTAGATTAAGGTCTGGACATTGATTCTGTAAAATTTCCTCTGCTTCAATCATATTTTCATAGAATCACTGTCTTTTGCGTTGATGTCTTGTCAAAAGGCTCATCTTCTGGATGGATGACCTGAAATTACTCCTGTAGAATGTCCTGATACAATCCAAAATTTGCCTCATCAGTCCACATACAGTAACTTTCTTTCATTAGTACTTGTCCAAGTGTCTATTAGGAAACTCTAAACAGTTACCGTAACAGTAGTGTTTTGAGTATTGACTTCCTCCCCATTATCCTTCCATACACAAGATTCTTGCTCAGTATTTGCCTGATGAACACTGATTTATAAATTCTACCCTGGGTTTCTTTGTGATCCATCAGAATATGTATTCTTGGATTGTTTTTTGTTGGAAAAGAAAGCTGAATGTTTGATGGTGGTTTTGTGAAGTTCAAATGCAGAAATTGTTCTGGAACTGCTTCCAGCCTGATGGGCATTAACAACTGCACCGGACTCACCAACTCCCGCACCGGTCGCGCTGACTCCTGACCCCTCATCGGTTCCTGCACCAGCTGCGCCGACTCCTAACCCTGCACTGGTGCCCACTCCAGCCTTCTTTGCTGCAAGGGGGTCACCTCCTTGACTACCTCATCCACCACCGCCTTGGAGGTTGGGCATTGTATTTCCTCTCCCTCCCCCCCTTCCTCGGCCATGTGGGTTGGGGGTTTGTTTAGATGCCCCAGAGTGGTGCCTTTGCGGGGGGTACTGTCATGGTTCCGGTCTGCGGCCGCTGGGGGTCGCTATGGAACCGTGCACTATGCTCCACCCACAACTGAGGATTGTTTAACAGAGGACTGATTAGCCGCGGACTGGCTATTTAAGGGGCTCTTATCTTCAGCTGTGGTGTGAAGCATTACATGTCTATATCTGTCTCTCTACCGACTCAACTCATTTCCTCTACTCATCTTATAGCAAGGACTCATGTTGATGATAGGCCACAAAACCCTAAATGTCATTCAAATGACTGAACCTCCTGAACATATTTATTCATGCTAAAGCTTCAAATACATCGGCTTTAAACACATAATAAAAATATTTCATTTTAATTTATTTCTCAATAAATTATTTTTAAAAATCTGTAAATGTATATGATTTTAGGTCAAACGTGCAGAAATTCACAAAACCCTAAAGGATTTTGCAAACTTTCTATCACCATAGGATTTTCAATATGTGTCACTTTGAGATTGTCCTTATAATAAAATGAGTTAAGCAGAAAAGAATAGTATATTGCAGTATGGAACCAGTTTCCCTAGCCCTTGTTCCCTTGTGTATACAGTTGCCTTGAAAGCTCTTTATTTAGGAGCAGAACACAACAAACAAAAACATAAACCCAAAATACAAGTACGCTTTCATGGTTGGAAATAGATGGGCCTAATTAAGACTACTTCATCACAGCTGAGAAATACACAGCAGGACTGGATGAAGGCTGGCATATTGCACAACAGTAGAAGCAGTCGTGCATCAGCCAAGCAGAGAATGTCCTGATGCTCAGTAGGAATGAAAGAAGCTGTGGCAGCATTGGCACAGCAGGACAGGAAGGGAAAGTGTTTTCAACTTAAAAGCACTGCCTAATGAAAGAATACTCCTGAAATGTCCTTTATAATTGCATTTTAGATGATGCTATGAAATGTGCTTGTGTGTTTCACACCGTGGCTGACTAGCAGAACACTCATGCTAAGAATGCTTGTTACTCACAAAGTTGTGTGAAATATGGCTTCTTATCTTAGGATGTGACAGGAGGATAGGGTTTTTTTAAACTAGGAATACACAAGGTGTGGATTCATCAGTAAAAGTACCCCCAAACACACTGTTCCCTCAAGTTCTACAACACTGATCCCCTACAGCAGGCCTATTCAACTAACAACCCTTTTTTATGGCCGGCAAGACTGCCAGTAAATTACAGTGTGTGATTCGTGTGATATAATAAAATTATGGGTTTTAGATCATGATTGGCTGGTAGTCCACTGCTACTTTCGCCAAGATTGGTTATCCACTGTGTTGTATACAATTAGCCAATCCGAGCACAGAAGTTGCCATACTATTAACCAATCGAAACCAAAAGAGGCGGGATTTGTCAGAAAATGAGTGTGTTAAAAAAAAGCAGAGCAGAGCGTGAAAGGTTGGCAGTAACGGAAGATGGAGGAGAACCATTAGGCTGCCGAAAACAGTTGAGAGCATTAAAAAGGTCTGTTTATCCTCTGAAGAACCTGATGTTTAGAAATAATGGTGTCTGTGCTTTAACATGGGACGAGAAGAGAATCCAGTCACACACACAGCGAGGGGAAAACCTTTGAAGTTTTAGCTCAGCGATGTATCTACTCTAACGACTTTAACGGTCAGAGTTCTCATTTAGATTTGGACGCCTGCCCTACAGTGTATTGCAACCAACATTCCTCATGGGACTAAAGTTTATGGGCCATATGCTTGACAAAATGTATCATGCATTTCTCTCTCATTCATATGCATTAGAGGATCATGAAAAATATTGGGAGATGTTACATGTGCAGCTTATTAGGTATTCTATTTGATCTACTAAAGTTTGTGCACCTTGCTGATAATCCTCCGCCTTTTGAAACCAAGCACATACTTGAATTAGGGTTTCAAAATATGTGCATTGCGGCAAGACAGAGACACGAGATTCAACCACTTGCTGGAAAAATGCTTGCTACAAAAAAAACACTGTTTAAACTCTTGGGATAAGACTTACATGTGGGAGAATATGGTAGCTGCAATATATACATGTTATCTTTCCCCAAACTCTATTTTCTTATCTGGAATAAAAGCGTGTGTTTAGTGGGTTGGGCTATCATGCTCAGTTTGCATGATATGCTGGAGTATTAGTTTAACTAATGTGCCTTGTGAGTGAATATTACATCATTTTTGGCACTGCATCTGCACCCCAGGTCCCTAACAAATTTGGAGCCCTAGGGAAGATTTTAGGTGGCGCCCTCTTGTATCGCAGTAAATTCCACTGCTAGTGTACATATACTCACAAAAAACTGAATAGCTTTGTCTTAGACATTCTTTTATTTAAATAAGCCAATTGCACATTCAAAATACTTAGAAAGAAACACAAAAAATATGAACTGAATATATGAAATACAATATAAATATCTTACATAAAGTATTAGATTTAAATATTCCCAAAATAAAAAGTGAAATAACTTAAATTATAAATACAATATAAATAATGCACTGCACAAAATAAGACATTAAAGAAACCAGTATGCACTAAAAATTACATGCCACAAAAAATTACAAGGATTTAAATAAAAATTTTAACAAAAATGTGAGCTTGCAAAGACCTCTTTTGGTACTGCCTTAACTGGAATGACAAACTACACCACCATCTCCTCAACCTCACATAACCTGCTACAGCTTTACTCTCCTGGTCCTTCTTGCAGCAAAGTCATCTACAACATCATATGACAACTAATTTGAGACCACATGGTTTATGCTTATAATGGCAAGTCCACTGAGACGTTCTTGCATCATAGTAGATCTCAGGTAAGTTTTAATCAGTTTGAGCTT
>JBBJLS010043463.1:3589-13787 GCA_037577275.1 Bryconaethiops microstoma
CCTCCTCACTGTGTGGGCGGCTGGACTCGGTCCTGCTGCGGTTTGCGTTGAGGAGTTTGGCACCGTAAATGTTTGGTGTGGGCAGCCGAGCGAAAAGCGCAGACTGAAGAACATCTCGACATTCAAAACATCCAACTTTCCAAATATGGCACCATTTACAACACGTTTTACACTTTTCTCCACAACTCGGAACCTATGCAAGATTTACAGCCCATCCTTTAATAAGCAAGACATAAAGACGCCCCCAGTAAGCTCCCAGTAAGCCCCCAGCAAGCCCCCAGTAAGCCCCCAGCAAGCCCCCAGTAAGCCCCCAGCAAGCTCCCTGAGCTGCAAATGCACATTATTGATCCATCAGTGTTTGTGGATATAACGAAACTGAAGATCTCTTTTGTTGACCAAATCAAGGATGTTTTATGGGGTTTATTTTTCAAAAATGATGAAATAAAGAACAGAAAGGACAGACAGCCCACCTGTGCTCATTGTAAAGCCAGTCAATGAAGACATTTTGATGAATTTTGAGTGAAATGTTAATAAACAACAAAAACATAAAAAGGGCTAATTAAAATGCACTTCTTCAAGCTTGGGCTGTTTCCTCTAAACTGGAGAGCTGAATTATACTTTTATATTTAATAAAAAAAAGAAAAAAAGCTAAATTTTAGTGTGTTTATTTTGTATTTTTGTGATTTCAGTTCTCTATTTTAATGAAGCTGTAAATGTTTCTGTAAATAGAACCTTGTCATTATTGAGGCTCCATGTGAAGCATTTTTCCATTTCTGTAATTGTGTGTGTTTACTTGCTTCAGTTGTGCTTCAGCGAGGAGAGTGTATATGACAGAACATTTAGAAATTGGTAAAAAAAAATTAAAAAAAAGGTTAGATTTCAAATTTTGCAGGATGGATTATTCTAAGAGGGTGAAGAGCATTTACTTACAGTACATTACAGAATAATTCATAGTAGACACGGAATAAGTTGCAGTAGATTCTCATTAATTCGTAGAAGATCCTGAATAATTCTTAGTGGATACTGAATAATTTGTTGAAGATCCTGAATAATGCGTTGTGGATACTGAATGAATCTGTCATGTCTGAGTACAGTGACTGTGAGCGGCCACTAAAGGCCGCCAGGGGTTTAGTTTTGTATATTCCTGAGCACGCCGGGTTAAATTAAGTAATCATTTGTTTCAGCTGCCGGTGTGCTCAGGAGAAAGCATGTCTGTGCTGTGATTGGTTTATGCTGTGGTTAGTTGGATATTTAAGTTCATTTGTGGCCGACCTCAGTGTCGGTCCACCGTCATTTTGGTCTTTGTTTAAGTGTCTCCTTTTTTCCTTTTGTTTTGGAAGTCTGTTTTGGCCCTCGTGCCTTTTTTTTTGTGTGTTTTTGAAAATAAAAGAGAACTGAGAATGGAAGTCTGTGTATGCGCCTGCTCTATGTGCTCTATGAGGAGGGGATATGTGACAGATTCCTTGTGGATATGGAATAATTTATAGTAGATACTGAATAATTCAAAGTGTATACTGAACAATTCTTACTAGTTCCTTAGTAATTCATAGTGGATACTGAATAATATTCATTTTTAATTTAAATGTTGCTTTGATGTAAATGTTGCCTCGCTACTGGGATGATTTACGCTGAAAAATCATGTCTTTAAGGTCTCTTTAGGATTGTAGCCGATGGTCAGCCTTATCTCAGCATCCAAGAGATCGTGGACTCCCTGAAGATCAACTCTCACAGGCTGGGCCAGCCGGCCTTCACCTCCACTGATCAGATCCAGCTTCCCCAGGGTTCGGTGAAGGAGAAGGAAAGCTTCCGGATCACAGCGGTCACCCAGGATGATGGGGACGGCGGCCACGTTGACTGCGAGCTCCTCCACCGGGAGCTGAAGTTCAGACTGGACTTCTCTCACCAAGGCCACTTCACAGAGTGCGAGGATGACCAGTTTTACACCCTCCGGGAGCTGGCAGAGTGGAAGATTCCCAAGGGCAGGAAGAGGACGGTGACTGTGGCCAATGCTCCGCCCATGAAGGACATGCTGTTCTCCACCCTGCTGGAGAACCTGAGTGGGGATCTGACGCTGACGCCGGTGTACGAGCTCCAGGCCGTGATGGAGCGTGAGTCTCTCTTTTACAATGTTTCCGAAGTTCGGGGGAAGCATTTAATTGTTTTCTCGTTGCTTTTCAATGGAGTGGGGAAAAATGCAGCGCTGTGGAAACTATTTATTTACAAAACAGATCTCAGGTTTTATCTTTTATAGTTGCAATTACTGAACTGAACAGCTTTGCCTTAGTTTTTTTAAGAACTGCTGACAATATTTCTTCTAATTTCCAAATCAAAATATTGTTCTTTAAAGCATCATTTTAAAGGAAATGACAAAACATCAAAATAAGCGAAATTATGCAGCGTTTACAGAACTTGTAGAATTCAAAGAAAACTCTCTTGTCCACTCAAACAAAATGGCAATAATTAATTAACGGATCTGTATATACATATCTGTGTGTGTGTGTGTGTGTGTGTGTGTGTGTGTGTGTGTGTGTGTATGTGACGACAGAAACACATCACTAGGTCACCACTAGCCAATGGCCTTCAAACATTCAAGTCTGTGGCTGGGGGTGGTGGCCTAGTGGGTAGGATACTTGCCTCTGGATCAAGAGGTCGTGGGTTCGAAATTCGAGGCCTGAGCAAGACCCTTAACCCCCAGTTGCTCCAGGGAGACTGCCCCCTGTAGTTAGGGAATGTAAGTCGCTTTAGATAAAAGCGTCTGCTAAATGCCGTAAATGTAAGCAGACTTTTAGCCTATGCTGGTCGTAGCTTTGCCTTCCTCTTTAATTAGAAAACAGCCGATAAACACCCCCCCCCCACAGTGAGAGGATACTTTTGGCTCAGAGTATGCAAAACAGAACAATAAGGGCTTGAGGTCGTGAGGTGAGGATGGTTTTGCCACAATGTATACACACTATGTAACACTAAAATGGATCTATCCATTGATCCAGCCATCCATCCATACATCCATCGATTCAATCATCCATTATCTGAATCACTAATCCTTAAATGGGGGAGTTGGGGGGTGGGGGTGCTAGTGCTCATCCCAGTGCTCATGGGGCAAAACGTGGAGAAACACCCTGGACAGGTCACCAGTCCATCACAAGGCACACACACCTAGGGACAATTTAGCATCTCCAGTTCACCTGGCATGCTGGTCTTTGGGCTGTAGGAGAGAATCAGAACTCCTGGTGGATACCCACACAGACAGGGAGAGAACAGAAAAGCACCTTGATCGAGCCTAGAACCTGCTTACTGTGAGGTCTGCCACCATGGTATCCATTAGAATGGATACAATAAAGAAATTAAGTGAAACAAAACATTAGAAAAACAGTCAGTAGGTTCCAATATGCTACTGTGAACTGACAGATGCTTATTTGGAATAAAAACTTGGAGCATGATACCCCTTCTTCATGTCTGATACACCAAGTATCTGGCGATACCGATACCAATCCGATACCTTCTTCTTCTGTTCAGCAACTGACTGGATGCACTTTAAATCCAAAACACTGGCCGAGTCTCCAGTGGTTCTTTGTTAGACATATTTCGCACTGTTTGGGTGCAGGAAGCTGTTTGGGACGCAGCCCTGCTGCTCGTCTGTGTTACTCATGTCCTCATCTCACTTTATGCAACGTTGCTCGAAAGTTAGTTCAACATTTTCAGTTTTTTTCCGATATCAAATCCAGTTATTTTGGCCCATATCGGACCGGTACTGTTTGACGGGCCCCTAGTGAAAACTTAGGTGTCCCTAAACTTTTGGTTTCTGGACACGGGAGTCCTCAACAAGTCAGACAACGTGATTGTTTTTGTGTCATAATTAAATTTCCTCTCTCTCACAGCCATTATTTTCCTTAACTCTGTTGAAAAGGACGGCACGGCGTCATGGGCCAGTGAGCAGAATAAAGAGTTGGTTTAGGGCCGTTAACTTTACGAACGTCTCGTCTGCCTCTGAACTGGAGGAGCCAAATTCAAATGGAGTTTTGATGTTCCGTTGTTCTGCGCATTGTGTTGCCCGCAGATAATGAATTTCCCATTTGCAAAACAGAGAAAAAGAGAGAGAGAGAAGTGTGCTCAAAGCTTCAATTAAGTCTTCCCCGTCTGTGTCAGACAATAGAGAAGATAAATGAAATTACGCTCCCGCAGCAGTTACATTACACGCTCTGTAACAGCGCTGCACTTTTCTCCTTTTTAACCCTTTCACGTCTAGTCATTTTTAGTCATTGTGCACTTTGTAAACGATTATATAATCGCATAGTCAATCACACTGTTACTTACAAATTAAGTCAATTAACGATAAGCCTGCACTTCTGCCTGGTTTGTTCTGACAACCCTGTTTACACCTGAGCCTCGAATATCAGGATTATGTCTGAATTTGGGCTGATCCGTATTAATCATACTGTGAGTGAGATACATATAAACAAATTAAAATTTAGTCCACTTCAGGAGGAAGTCTCAGATCCATGCACACACACGTGCTAGCAGTGTGAGCTTATCTGTCTGTCCAAGACACCCAAACACCCAAAACCCCTCCGTGTTGTCACAGCACCCCCTGCTGTTCAGCTGATGGAAGAACGCCCTCGGCGCCATCGTCACTTAATGCAGCAACGTTGCTCTTTCACTTCTTCTCCTGAAGTGAGTTTCTCCTCTGATTTTAATTTCATATCCACTCTGGATAAGCTGGTCAGCTCAAATAAAGCTCTACTTCTCCTCTTCTTGTAGTTTTTGTAGTTAAACTTGGAGTCATTGTTCAGAAGGAGTTATTTTACTTATATGGAACTAAACGGTTATGGATTTGACTCTTCATTCAGTAGCTAAATTTGTCTTGAACTTTTGGCATTGTGTCATTGCTGTTATATAGTCAAGCAACAACAATATCAGACTCATTTGTCTTCTTATCTAATATAATATTCCCTTCATGATCTTTGGAATATTCTGCTAAGAAAGAGATGCATAAATGTGTAAAACCGTTTGTTACCGGCAATATTGTGAACAAAAATAAAATATCAAACTGTCTTGGTGACAAAAGGCCTTTGGTCAGAATTCACCTTGCTAAATTCCAGTCTGCATTCCAGTGAAACTCAGACTGACAGCCAGGGGGCACTGTGGGGTCTAGAAGAGAAAAGGCGATCATAAATTTAAAGGATTAATATAAAAAATGCCACCATAGCTGGATTTCCCATTGGCTAAACCCTTTATTTTCCTGTCCTGCAGTCAGAAAGAGCATCGCTCTTATCCCATCTACCATGGATGTGGAGGTCATGGATGTGACTGAGCAGTTTGACGTCAACACTTTTATTCAGCCACTTTCACTTCAGGATGTCTTCCAGAGGCCTACTGAGAATTTCCCTATGCTGGCTGATGTGATCGAAAGGCCTCTGGTTCAGGGGCACATGCCAGAAGAGATGGTTTCTCTGCTGTGTCTGGAGCAGGTGGTCATCCACAAAGCCTATGAAGCAAAACGCATCCTTGCAACGGAAATCCGGCAAGAATTACCAAGACACTTTCTCATTCCTGCGACATACAAGGGCCGATTAAAGCGGCGGCCTCGTGAGTTTCCCACAGCTTATGACCTGAGACGGGCCCGCAGTGACACAGAGCCGTTGCATGTGGTGGCCACTAGGGGCTTTGACTCAACATATAGTGGATTAGCTTTTGTTTTAGCCGGGGATGAATTTATAGTGCGGAAAAGCAAGTCCAGCGAGATCGCTTGTGATGGAAATGAAGACAGGGCGGACGCCCTGACTTGCCTGAAGATCAAGGGGAAGACCCATGAACCCGTTCATCTCCCCATGTTCCTGGATGGTGGATTTATGGAGGTTGTCCATGACAAACGCCAGTACTCCATTTCTGAGATTTGCCATTGGTTCCCACTTCCATTCAATGTCAAAGTGTCTGTACGTGACCTCTCCCTGAAGGAGGACATTCTGGCTGGCGTTCCTGGCCTACGCATCGAGGAGGAAATCTCTGACCCCTACCTCCTCATCTCAACACCTGACCTGTCCAGTTGGTGGGAAGTGCCGGTAAACCGTACACACATGACTGTCCACCTGGAGAAAAGCTGGACAGGTGAGGTACCCACGTGTAAAGTAAACTCAGCCGTTGAAGAAATCTCAGAGGACTGTTACTACACCATGAGGAGGTACGCCTTCACGACAGTGACGCCTCCACCCCGACCTCCCAAAAGACCCAAACAGCCTCCAGCAAGACCGACCAAACCGCAGCCCAACCCACGATCTGAGAAACCCACCAGCTGCTCTCCGGAGGTAACCAGCACTAACGTTTTATTTATGTATATTGTGAAATATGAACACACCCAAATCCACACCTACGTCCTGCAATGCCACAGCACTGCAGAGTTTAACATTCTACCTTGTTAAAGATAATTAGCAAGACCTTTGCTAATCTCTGCAGAGACAACATTCCTCCAAGAACTGGAGGTGTTAATTCAACAATATTGACACTAGGGGGCAAGTTCCTGGACAGTGATCAAGTCTAGTCTTGGACTAAGTTGCCATGGTGATTCACTTAATCCAGGTCTGAGAAATGTCTGTTTTGATATGGAAGCTTCTTGAAAGGTTTCTGGGTGTTGGTTTTGAACTAGTGGTACTATGGCACTAGTTCTCAGAAGTCCTCTAAGATGGCTATTGCATTTTTTTTTTTTTGCTGTTTTTTTAGTTCCTTTTTCAAGGTTTCCTTTTGGAAATCAGTGCTAGAAAATCATTCACCCAAAGTTAAGAAGCATCTTACAGTAGAAGTGAGCATCTCTCCACTCAAGTAGTCAATTGGACTTAAATATAATCAGCAATTTGCAATGTAATTCTAAATGGAGGACATTTTTTTCTCAGTATGACATTCCATTATTAGCCAAATGAAACTTAAAATGAACAACATAATTTATTATTTTGTCTTTTTAGACAGACTGGCCAGTCCAGAGTTATGTGTGTAATAAGTATTTTTTTTTCAGACATTTATCGTTGCAGTAGTTTTTACCATACTTCTAATTGATAAATGTTTAATTGTTTAAGCATTACTGACTGAAATAGCAGAATGATCTGAGTGTGCCCTAATAATTTCAGTCCATGGTTTACAAAGGCTGCATGATCCTATACAATAATACTAATGAATAGCTATTAAATCCAATAACAAACAATTGTATAATAAGAAATATATAAGAAAATATAAGAAAGGTTGTGCAGACTGAGGGTCTGATTGAGGAGAAACAATTTAAAAGACCACACTCACTGTAGATCCAGGCATTTGCTGCCATCTTGTGATGGATGTCAGGACACCATGCAAACCTCTGAACGAACTCTATTTCATCAGTCCAGAATTGCCTGAGTTGACAAGAAAACAGTGGGCAGCACTTTATTTGAAGGCTACCTACATAGGGGCTTCATAAGATGAATAACATACTTAAAAAGCAATGATTGACTTTATAAAGATTTATGAATAATAGCAATATGGCAAGATGTGCTAAAAGGTGAAAAACACAAGGGTCCTGACAAACATAAACCGCCCATGTTTATGAAGATATATATGCATACACACATACTTGAATATTTGTATTTGAGAACAAAAGTACAAAAGTACTGGCTTTCAAATGTATTTTATGTATGTATTAATAGAAATTATTGTTTTATGATTAGATTACATTAAGGATTTGATCAAAAACTGTAATTTTGTACTTAAACTAAGAAAAATATAAAACTAATATATGGAGTTTGCACTCCCTTTCTTTCCATCATAAATAGGAATGGTTACTAAGTACTGCACTGATAACTATAACAGAACTGATATTGCTGCTAATCAACACCAATACTTATTGATATTTTTATTGATCCCACTTTCCATAATTCCGCAAATGTTCTGATCAACAGAGCACCGCTCCATCCTTCCACTGATCCAATCCAGCATCTACTGTTTGAAAACGCAGCTATGTGAGAATAAAACACTGACAGGACCGTTTGTCTAAGAGATCCTCCAGATGTCAGTACTTTTTTACAATAAATGCACCTGCAAACTGTTTGACCTCATCCCTGTTCATCTTGTCCAGACTCTTCGACCTGTCACAATCAGTAGAGACAACTCAACAGACCACGGTGACTCTCTTGCAGGAAGTGAGAGACCCCCAAAGAGTCCTGCTCTCTTACCTAGACCCATCCTGCAGAAAGGTAAGAGTGTTGCCTTTCACATTCGTTTCATGTCATCATGGATACATTAAAGTGATAGTTTAAAAAAGTATTGGCAAGGCTCTCATTGCAAAGAAGTATTCTTTATATCTTTAGGATAGACATTTTTACATTATCCCTCAACTGTGAATCCATAGCAACCACCTAGAAACAACCACAGGTACCATAGCAACCATGAAATCACACTTTTTTATTTTATTGCGGAAATGCATCTAGTTTCTTTTGATCTTTCATCCTGACAATGTTTTAAGTCAGTGAAGAAATGTTCAGAAACTCTGTTTTCAGTGTTGCTGTAAAACCCCTGGTATCGTCAAAGAGTGGCCGTCATCTCCTTCGTTTCCACTAGGCAATTGTGTGCAATGTTGGGTGGGGCCAAAACAATACTACTACAGTCCTACTAACGGGATTTTTTTAGATGTTCACTCACATCTCCAGTTCCTCTCCCAGTGCACTGAGCAACTGAGGGGTCAAGGAGGTCACACAGGCTGCAATAGTGTGAATGAAGAATGAGGCCCCCTTTCTGACCTGCGTGCCCTGATGTCCCCTGGTCTCCTAATTAAATCAGATCTGATTTGCACATGGATCCACTAGACCAGTGGCCTCCAACCTTTTTTGCGCCACGGACCAGTTTCATGTAAAACAATATTTTCATGAACTGGTATAAATGCAACTAAAAACAAAGTGCGTAAAAATACGAAGAAGCTCCCCAAAGAAGTTTGTTTTTCACTCATTTTTGCTAGCTTGTGGGCTAAATTTTTGATGTGCCATATCACATGACCAAGATGAGCATTTTTTTCAAAATAACAGATGACTCGCGGATCAATACCAGTCCGCGGCCCGGTGGTTGGGGACCTCTGCACCATCAGAGCAGTCAGAATCGAGGGACATGGACTGGAAAGGATGTTTAATTAACTATTGGGATGCAGCCACAGACTCCACACTGCTTTGTTAGCCCACCAGAATCGATAAATATATTTTTCAGTCTTATGATCGGTTAACACGGCTTTAGAGCGAGGTTTATATTGCCACCCACAACAGGAAGACAAAATAAATAATACCTGTGTATGTGTGGACTAAGCCTTCACTTGGTGAATGGGTTAAATGCAGAGAAAGAATATCACATTATTCACACTGTGTGCTGTGGTGTCTTCATGCGTGACTATAAGGGACCACTTTATTTTACTTTTACTTTACTTTTGTATGTTTGTTCATCCTTCTTCCCTCACTCAGCTGTCACAAGAGGCCACAGTCTCGATGACGTGTGTGTCAGCAGACCTGACGACGACGACCCTCATGACTACGAGTATATCGATGAAGATGAGCTTGATAACATCAGGAAGCAGTTCCATGAACAATCTATAAGCAGTTCCACCACAGCAAAACCCAGTAATACCATATGATCACATCGTGTGGACCATGATGGACGGATTGAAACACTGAACCAATAAACTGCAACTTCAGAGAGCCATTATTCCTATACAGAGCCTGTTAAAGCCATAGTTCAGTGAAAAATTATATTTATTGTAATATGCAGTCCATGAACTGAGACATGTTGTTCCTTTAGTTTTAGCTTCTAACAAGCAATGGAAGCTTATATCTTAAGCCTTAATCATCACACACTCCTCAGAACATGTGGGGAACAGGAGATTAAGATAAGAGTAAGATTGGGCCTAAGTTTCTTCAGTTTATTTAAAAATGTCCCATTTGAAGTTTCAACCCTTCACTTTATGAATTCTACATAAAATACACCAAAATCTTTTCTTGATCTTTATTGAACCTGGTATAATTAATGGGGAGCACTGTGCAAAAGTCTTGAGCCCCTCTCATTTCTTCATATTTTCCTTCCAAAAAGCTGGACTTTCTTATGTTTTTATGTAGTCTTGAGGAACAGTTCTTCAGGCTTCCTGAAGGACTTTCAAAGTCTCTCATTTCCAGTCCAGTCCCTGAACCGGACCAGTTTCAGAGGAATGTTT
>JBBJLS010043473.1:0-13786 GCA_037577275.1 Bryconaethiops microstoma
CCTGTCTCTCCAACTAGAATAAACCAGTCATCTACAACATCTTAACACCTCAAGACTTCATTCCAGTGTTTTTGCATGGAGAGTCAATTCCGAATGATTAGAAAGTGTCCAAAAGTTCTGGCAAAGCAAAGTAAGCGATTATGTAAAAAGATCACATTGTGTTTTTTGTTTTTTTTACTGTGATTACTGTGGATTCAAACCAGCTATGGTTTCATTTGGTAACTGGGTGAAATGCAGGGAATAATTTTGTGCTGTTCATACTGTGTCGTGCTGTGGTGTGTTCAAATATGACTAATGGACACTTCACAGACTAAAAGTGACTCGTTAGTCTGCTCTCTCTTCCCATACATTACAATGGCAACTTGACAACAAAATTTTTTTTTTTAAGCAATCAATACTTGGCCTCTGATCAACCATTCACAAATCTGAATACACACGCACTGCACTGCATATTACACATTTTGACATTGGAATTTTGCCAAAATTTCTGTTCATTCCCTTTATGTGTTGTGTCAGCCATGTTTGTGTCAAAGTGATTGTGTTTAGTCATTGGTTCTTGTCCTTCATATGTTGCTAGAGTTTTGGCCATTGAGCCACTTTGTGTTGTTGGTGTTGTAAATAAAATTTATCCGACAAGATGGAATTCCCCGTGACGGATGTGACAGATGGACGGACCGTAAACAGACATGGGCTCCATCATGGGCTTGTGGGCTGGTGTGTGCCCACGAGGTGAGGAGCGCTTGTCCCAGCAGCGGGGAGAACCAACACAGATGAGTTGGTTTTCCATTACTGAGTGGCTGGGCGGATTCAGCTCCGAGATGGAAGACGGAGCAGATTCGATCTCCTGGGCCGACTGGTTGGCGGATCCAATCCTGGCTCCGGGAGTGTGCTGCAACTCACTCGTCTTAAGCCCGACTGAGAGGGTAACTCCCGTTGAGGCTTGTGATCTGGCGAGGCAGGAGTTCCGAGGCAGGAGTCGGAGGAGGCATGTGGCGCTCCTGTTTCCAGACCGCTGATCGGTTGCCCCAGAAGTCGCCAACTTCCTCCGGGGCTAGTCCGCCAGCACTCAGACCCGACTTGCCTTGCAAAGCGACTCCTGTGCTGGTCCAGAGAACCTCCCCTGTGGCCAACACGAGCTCATGTGCCTGCACCCCGAAAGAGATGCCTGCCAGCACACTGGCATCAAAGCTAACGCAGGAGCTAGTCCCCAAGCCAGCAGGGAGGCAGCAGGATCAGAATCCCATTCTTAGGACTCTGGCTCCCCAGTCGGTTCTGAGGGACATCTTCCCTAGTGCTATTCTGCCAGCCGTCCACACCAGCCCTGTGGCTCCAGCGCCCCCGCCGCTGCAGCACCCACTCCTGTCCCCGCCACAGAGGCCCCAGCCCCTGTTTCAGCAGAGGGGCCGCTTTTGCCGCCCCCGCCTCTGCCACCTTGGTGGAGGCCTGGGGCCCTTGGCGCTCCAGGGGCACGATGTTGAGTTGGAGCCCTGACTCAGGAGTGGGGATTTCCCCTAAATATTTTTGGGGGGCTCCCTGGGGCTCCAAGGGGGTTCATTCCCTTCACCTGTTCTGTCAGCTATTCCGTGATTGTGTCAAAGGGATTGTGTTTAGTCATTGGTTCTTGTCCTTTGTCTGTTTTGCATTAAGGTTCCTGTTCCTAGTGTTTGTGTTTGTTAGAGTTTTGACTTGTTGTGGGTTGTTGGTGTTGTAAATAAAAGTTATCTGAGAGATGGAACTCCGCGTCTGCACCTAAATCCCCATGGGAGATGTGACAGTTCTGACCACTGAGAAGGAATTTAGATCTGTGATTAAGTGGTCAACAGTTTGAAATGTGTCATAACTCACATAGATGTTTGTAATGTATTCCAGTGATGCTATTCATGAGACAAACTTCTCCTTTCCTGATTGAATATATAGGTGCTGTGTGAAGGAGTTCAGTATAAGGGAAGAACAGGAACGCTCTTCCAGTCTCCAGTACTCCAGACCTCACCAGCAACAATGCATCTCTCTCTGACCTCTCGTCAAACGATCTGTCTCTTTTGTGCAGCGGTGTTTCTGTCTTCCTGTGTTGTAGGAGGTAAGTGCTCTTCATTCAGTAACATGAAATAAGTTCTATGGACAGTATTAAATATAGGAAATGTGTCTTTGGTGAGCCAAAAACAGACATTTTTCTGTGTAGTGAGAACTTATAAAAAACATATATTTGGAATTGTATACAGTAAATGCAAGGATACAGTAAATGCTGTGGTGCCGCACTTCTGTTAGAATAAAGAACATTATACAGGAACGTTTGTGTTCATCAAGGAGCAAACAGTGTTAATAAACTTTCAAAGGTACCATAATGGCATTAAGGTCCAGTTGTGTTCCTGAAATAGATTCCCAGGCTATAACCTCATATTCTGAGAGTGTACTATATTATGTTCTTCTTTAACAGTGATTATTTAGACTCTGTTATTATTTGTGTTTCATGTGACCTGTGATTTAAAAAACATATCTCTAATATCACTTGGTTTTTCTTTTCATGTTCTGTAGTGTTCAGTGGTGACAGCAAGAAAACAACATGCTGTCAAAGCGTCTCTCCTGCACGTGTCAAAGGCAAAATTGAAAAATGCACACACCTGCGCCCAAACGGAAAGTGTCTGGAGGCATACGTGTAAGCTGACTAACTTTTAAAAAGCTGCCATTGTTTTTGCCATGAAACCGTCCTCTCTGTTTGTCTGAAGCTCTACTGTTTAGATGGTCATCCTCAATAGATGTTTGATTAAACAGTGGATTGAACAGCAGAATGGTTTTTCACTCTCACTCTCTTCATCTGCTCAGGTTGGCTACAGAGAACAAACAGAACTGTGTCACTGCAAAGGCCAAATGGCTCAAGGCAACACTGGCAAAGTTAGAAAAGGTGCGTTCTGATAAAAGACAACATAGTCAAAAGATAGACCCAAATAGACCCACAGGTACTTTCATTATTAACAAACAATCTGGTCAATCAGAGATCAACAGCATCATTAAGATTATTTTAAGGTTAGGTTTGGGATTAAGTCTACATTTTGTCTTGAAATTATGATTAGGGAAGCTTTAACATTTAACCCAAGTCTTAGTATTTAACAGATATTTGGCTGAATGTTGGTAAAGCAATGGGTGAGCATCTACAAAGCTTCTGCAGGGAACTTATTAAATCTGAATGTTTCCTCTCAACAGGAGGGCAAACCGTGTGTAAACATGTGAAGGAAAAAAAGCACAAATGCATTCAGCATTTCCTTTACTGGACTTCCAACCAACCTCAACAACCACAGTCTGAGGACCCACGTTCACACCAGCAAAAAACTGTTCTGTTCACATGCATTTGTCCTCAGAAATGAAGCTGCAAACTTTACATCCACTAAAAGAGTATTCATATATTTTTGTATCTCCCATAATTCCTTTGTTTAATAATCTGACATTTTAACTATTTATGTAAATTATGTAAAATGTGCTGTGTTCTGATGGAGATTGTTTATTTTTATATTATGAAGCAATAAATAAACAATTTGCAACCATTTTGTATACACTATGTTTATAAAAACATGACATATACAAAAAAACATTTAATTTTCTATCTTTTTATATATATTTTCGTTGTGTGAAATCAGATGACATATTTTTGCATAATAGCATCATACACCTGGAGCTTTATCCTCTTGACTCCACACAGTTCATTTATGTCCACTGTGGTGGACATAAGTTAAAGACCTCAAAGTCAAGCATAATTTGTGCAATCTACTTGGCTCCTACTGCACAGTCGAAATGACTTCCTGGGTTTTCTAGTGATGCTAAATGTGTGGGGTTGAGGCTAACCGAGCACAAGAACTTTGTTTCCAAATGGCGGACATCACAAAGTCCACAGTCCTGGCCAACTGTTTGCCCAGTGTAGAGTGGTAGATGAACCCAGTTGCGGATTAAGCACAAGAGAGCTGGTAAACCACACAGTTATACTGAGATTCCAACCGGGAACCTGCGTTCTCAGACACACACACACACACACGCATTGTGTATAAACAGAGAAAAAGAACCAGAGTAGTCACGGTACCAGCCAGAGAGGAGACATGGACTCAATGTTTGAGCACTGGTTGCTTACCCCTTCCTTGTTTATATGCGGAGTGATGCATGTCAATCACATCTTCTGTGATTCTATGTGCAGGTGAATGTTCCAAACCCTGCCACCCACATGGAACATCTGTCCCAGGGGTGTCGACGGTGATGCTGTTGGACATAGTGGCTGTTGGCCCGCTGGATGGAGTTGCGGGCCTGCTGTCAGAGCCTTCGGCACCTGCGGACCAACTGTTGGGGCAATGGTACATCAGCCTCCAGTTCTTGATGAACATCGGAGGCTGGAAACTGTGTCATACCTCAAACGGACAGAGCCCAGTGGCAGACGATGTGTGAAGGTTGTGAGAGAGCTCAGCCCAGATGATGTAGAGGGCCCATGAGTGCTGTCGATCCAGCTGTTGGTTGGCCTGCTCTGTCTGACCATTAGTCTGGGGATGATAGCCGGAGAAGAGACTGCAGGTGGAGTTGATCAGACAGCGGAAGGCCTTCCAGAACTTGCCAGTGAACTGAGGCCCTCTGCCCGAGACTGTCATTGTGAAACCCATGCAGACGGACTATGTATTCAAGAACTAGCTCGGCAGTGGTCTTGGCAGTGGGAAGGTGGACAACATTGTGAAATTTGTTGACAATGGTGAGGATGGTATTGCCAGGACGGACTCCTTGACATCCTTGGCCATGTTGGACCACCAGAAGGCTCGTTGGATGAGGTGAAGGGTCCTCCTATACCCAGGATGACCAGCGACCACTGAGGAGTGACTCCATTGCAGGGCTTCAGTGCGGAGATTGGTTGGTACATAGAGACGTCCAGGCGGGGTGCCTGCCAGAGGGCTCCAAGGTCTGCCCCTGGCAAACCCTCTCTTATAACTCCTACTTGAGCAGAGAGATGATGAGATGAGATGGCAGGATAGACGCGGGGTCTGCCTCATGCTGGCAAGAAAGTATACCAGCCTTGGTGTTCTTCGACCCTGGACCGTATGACAGATGGAAATTGAACTATTCAAAGAACAGTGCCCACAACGTCTGCCTGGGGTTGTTTGGCTTGTTGTATGGAGATGGATGATTTAGCGAGGGCAGTAAGGGGTGCCACAACTGGATAAAGCATCCTCCAGCTTCTACGGATGCTTGCCCACACCCATGTCGGAGATGACGAACCCCAGGAATGTGGTGGAGTGCTGATAGAAAGCACACTTCTCCAACTTGCAGAACAGTTGGTTGGCCAGCAACCTTTTTAACACTGCTCTTATGTGCTGGGTGTGTTCCTCGATGGTCTTGGAGTATATGAGGATGTTGTCAAGGTAGGTAAACATCCAGAGTCCCAGCATATCTCAGGCGATGCCATTGATAAACTGCTGGAACACAGCTGGACTATTACAGAGTCCGAACGCCATGACAAGGGTTTCGTAGTGGCCAGTGGGAGTTATGATAGCCGTCTTCAATTTGTTGCCCTCCCTGATGTAAATGAGATTGTAGGTGTTCCTGAGGTCCAACTTAGTGAAGATGGAAGCACCAGAGAAGGCATCCAGGGCAGTGTTGGGAATTGGGGGTGGGTGATGGTTCTTGATGGTGATATTACTCACTATAAGACAACAATAGATGACAACACTTGCTAATTTGAATATAAATTATGTCATCATGTCATGCCACCTTGGCGTTCTCAGAATCAGAATTTTTTTAAATAACTAATCACAACGCCCAGATACTTGGAGACGCTGACATCCGTACCCAAATATTGATGACAAAGTTGTACAGAAAGTAGCTAAGATTTATCAAAAATGTTGCTATATTTGTTGCTAGGTGCTTTTTGGGGAAAAAAAGTCATTCAGGGGGGTCTGGAAATGGCAACAAAGTCTTTAAGTTGGCACAACACAAACCGTCCTTTAATGTCCTTTGCACATTGTTGCAGTAGAGACAACATTGAAAACTGAACAAAACTATCAAATTTAAAGCCTCTGTAAAATCATAACAGTATCTGTCACACTGCACAAGCAGTTTTGATATTGTCAGCTGCACTTGGTACAAACAGTCTTCAAATGTTTCTTGCATACGTTGCGACTACAAAGGGAGCAAACACCAGCAGCCTTCTTGCCCTCCTGTCTCGTGCAGCAGTGGCACCTTCCTCATTTTAGTGGGAGCTTGGCTGCACTTGTAGTGGGACCAACTTCCAGGTTGATCTCAACCGCTTTCCGAAGAACAACCAGAACAACAAAGCTTCTTGCCTAACTCAATCAGGAAGAGGCAACATCTACATCTGGCTGTTCTGTTCCAATCTGGATTCAAAGACATCCAAATGATGAAGGCATTGAGGGCGCTGATATCTAACATGTTATAGAATATTACCACTGGCCAGCGCCATGTCATTCTCTTCGTGGAGTAAATTTGTAACATCTGATCTGCTGTATCCACTCCTCCTTTGCTGGAATTG
The DNA here is from genome assembly GCA_037577275.1 of Bryconaethiops microstoma. Lineage (NCBI taxonomy): Eukaryota > Metazoa > Chordata > Actinopteri > Characiformes > Alestidae > Bryconaethiops > Bryconaethiops microstoma. Next base: position 6,509 of record JBBJLS010043473.1, read on the forward strand.
TAATCAAGGATCATGAACGGCTTCTTTTCTGGTTTCTGATTGATTTCCGGTTGATCGTGCATGCTGCTCAACAGCACGACCACCTTACCTTTTTTTTGGACAGTATGAAACCAGAGTGGAGTCATCTCAAAATGTGACTCACTAGCTCCAGAGGAAGTTCTTTTCTGTTTTTTCGTATCATGCCCAAAAGCATCATCTTCATTTTCAACAACTTCTGTGCAAGTGTGAGACTGCAAAAGAACTTGTCCATGGTCACATTCCTGCCTGACTCACTCATTCCTTCAGTAAGCTGCAGGACCACTTGTTCACCCTGGTTCTGCTCTCTCGGCTGTCCAGCCTGTCTTTCAGTGTAAACTTGTAGACACTGTACATACAATGTGGTGCTGTCACATAACATCCACAGTTTGATTCCATATTTACCGGGTTTACTTGGTATATACTGTTTGAAAGGAATATGCCCACTATAGGTCAATAACTACTCATCTATAGTGACATTATCACCTAGAACAAACGAGTCACTCAGTGTCACTTCCCACGTGTCAACGATGTCTCTGATTGGTGCCAGTTTGTTATCACTGTGATGCCTCGTCTCTGAACCATGTCATCAAATCAGACCGAACTCGAGATTTGCTGGAAGCGATTTCGAGCCACGTTGTTACTGACAATTGCATAACCATATTCTGAGCTCCAGAGCTGAACAATAGATTTGTTTCTTAACTTGTAGACGCCCGACAAGTGAAGACCAGTGAAACGCAGAAACTCTTCTTCTGTAAAATATTTCCAGATACAGTGCCTTCACTGTAAAACGAAAATAACAGTAAGAGCAGGTTCCACCGCAAACCTGCACAGATACATCAGAACTGTCCATCCCACAGTGCAGTTGGACATACTGTTTGGTTACTGAGTTTCTGTTCTGTGGATTCTGTTTCTGTTCTGTGGATTTGAACAGAATTTTAATTTTAATTAAAATTAAAAGTTTTATTAAAATATTAAACAAAAGTAAGAATGCCTGCTTTTGTAACAGAACAAATACACAAAATTAGGCAATGGTAAAGTTTCTCATAAAAACACTAAATGCAAAAGGGTTTATCAACACACAAAGCATTCATATTTGCCAAGTCAGGCTAAAATATGAGGCTACAGATGATTATAAACTAAGAGCCGTTTGGGAGCCGAAAGAACCGGCTCTTCTTTGGGAGCCGTGCCACAAGAGCCGGCTCTCCGAAAAGAGCCGAAGTTCCCATCACTAGTCGCTAGGCTTAACAGTTACTAACTGAATGTGCAGCCAATGTCAGCAGCGCTTTTATCGAGACAGAATGCCACTGTCACCTGCCACTCAGAAGTGGCAAGAGTCTTTCACTTACCCTGTTCAAAGTTGTACCAACCATAGCCATACCTAGACGACTACCTTAAGTTCACATATACTTTTAATTAAAAACTGTGACACTGTGATGATTAAGAAAAACATAATTTAATACTTTTGTAACATAAAATATGAATGTACATTTAGCTAAATTTCCATATAAAATATAACTGTCCAGAGAACACAAAGCGACCATGTATTTGTCCAGCATTCCTGCATCATAACCTTGCAGCTCTCTCGAGTGTTTCACCGAGTGTTCCCGTGTTTTTCTTTTTGTTTTTCTTAAAGCCTTGTATTTTTATTAAATTAAATTAAATGATTACTGTATTTACCATGTTTATTTCAAAGAAAACGACAGCGCATACCAAAGAAAATGCGCTTGCATGAGGTCTACTGTGTATATATAGAAATTCATATATTTTGATTGTTACATTACACAATGACTAAATGTGTATTATTTGTCTATAGTTATTTGTGTATAGTTAACGAGTTATTTCAAGCTCGTTCAGTACCTGTACTGTATCAGTAAAAATGTAGTTATTTGAGATTTTCTTGGCTTTCGTTGTTTGTCCATATATCTGCTTTTGCATAAGACATGCAATGGTTTTAGAATGCTTTGAGTAGATGATGTGCAAGTGCAAATGTTCTGGAACGTTGGGACGTAAGTACTTTAGAGGGTTGTTTGTATGGTGCATTAATCAGGGAACGTGGGGATGTAAGTGGAACGTGGGGATGTAAGTGGTCTGAAATTATTCATACTTGATTATATGCTAACTCTTACTACTGTATTTCCAATAGAGCACTTTGACGTGTTCTAAGGCAGTGTTGATGACACAAGAGCCAGATATGAACTTTGAGTGTCAGGTGACGTTGTAATAAGGTTTGCTTCCACACTTCCAGAACATCAAAACTACAAGGTCTTTGTGGAAAACAAGTTCACCGGTGTCCCAGCCGTGCAGCTCCTTGATCGTGCAGTCAGGGTGACAACAGAGTGGTCTCAGGTGTGTCATCGTTTGCTGCCCCAGAACCAGTGCAAAAGATGCAATGCTGAAACAAAGCCTCCAAATCCTACACTGAAGTTAATTTTTCAGGACGTGCAATCTCCATCTCTGCTTTTCAGAGGAGAGAAACTGCTTTCTGGAGTACCACTGCAAATAAATACTGAACACTGGTTCTTCAGTTTTCATTTAGTTTTATTTTGTATAACATTTACATTCTATTTCCTAATCAAATTATGATTCATATATGTGACTGTTGTGTAATTATGTGCAACTTCTGCTCCCGGCTACACTGAAAAAATATTCGGGTAATTTTTAAAACTTTTTACAATTCAATTGTAGGACAAAATTCGGTCAGACTTGCATATTAAGATTTACACAATTTAATTGTTGAAGCACTGGAGTTTAACAAATTGATTCAAATAAAGCTTAATAAACCTAGACACTTAAACAATCTGTCTTCATTAATCATAAATTAATCATAAAGTTTTTTTTCATAAATGGAATAGTGTTATTTTGTAAATGAAACGTATTATAAAATACTGTATTACATTTATAAGAATTAATTGCATATACAGTAATTTTTTAGAATATTCTATTAAACATTGTAATTTATCTACAACTTAAGACGGTCACAAATCAATATTGCAGTGTAGGACCAAGGTCGCAATATTACGCATCCCTAAAAACGTACTAAAACATAATAAAAGAAAAAAATCTTTATTATTTGCATCAGAGGTCTCCTACACCAATATCTGACAGGTGAAAAAAGTTGTCTTTTCTCAGGGTTAAGTACATTAGTCACAATGAATACATATAATAGAAAAACAACAGTACAATCATTGTTTTCTCAAATGTTTAATAAATATGCTGAAATATGATCTTAAAGAGATTTACAATCAGCAACAATAACATCGTTCTTAGTCATACAAACATCACACAAGTGCTCTATTTATTTACGTATTCCTGTCTAGCGTAGCCGATGCACAGAATCTTTGGTTTACTACCAGGAGCGATGGGCAGCTGCCACTCCTCTACAGTGACAGGCACTGTATCCGAACGGCTCCTGCCGCTGTTAAGCACCTCTAGCGACAGTACAATCATTGTTTTCTCAAATATGATCTTAAAGAGATCTGCAATCAGCAACAATAGCATCATTCTTAGTCATACAAACGTTAAACACGTCCTCTATTTATTTACGTATTGCAGTCTATCGTAGCTGATGCGCAGAATATCTGGTTTACTACCAGGAGCGGTTGGTAGCTGCCTCTCTATGCTGCAGGCACTGTATCCGAACGGCTCCTGCCACTGTTAAGCGCCACTAGTGACAGACATAAGTGGCAGCACCAACTGCCGGGTGACGGTGACGTCATTTCCGCCTGCCAGCTGCCCTTTAGGACTGAACCCCCTCTCCTGCTCTGTAGACAATTTAAGATTTAAAATAAAACATTCTTTGATTGTTATAGATCCTTCGCCCTATTGTACTATTTCTTTATATTATTCTATTTTTTTCACTCTTTTCTTTTGTAACATTATGACCATTGTCGTTGTTTAAAATAAAATAAATAATAATTTAAAAAAACTAGATATGTCTATGTGTAGCTTGCACACGCGCGCACGGTTTGTACGTAACATCTGGTGCCAAAAACGATAAAACCGCCCTATGATCGTTCTGGTCAGGTTCAGTTTTTATTGTGCACATTTTTAAAGGAAAAAAAAACCCAAAATGGTTCGTTTTCTATTATTTTGATTTGGACTTTGTATTAGAAAACAAATCACCTGTCGTTTTGTTTTTTTAATTATTGTTTCCAAAATGAAAATTGAACGGCCAAAATATACACGGACCCCCTTGATAAATATATTTGTAGATCTGACTCGCGTGTGTAAACACTTTAATGTTGTACTAGATTAGTCGAAATCGAGGACAGGACAGGATAGGATATTATGTTTTATTCACCTATTCAGATGCAGCCACTGATCCTAACGCCAACGTTACTGATTATAGACAAGACCCTTGTTAGCCTACTGGAAACAGTAATGCTTTCAGACTGATTGGGATTTATCGCTTTCGGTTTGGCATTGACACACTTGATTCATGTAGTGTGGCCTAACTTTAACCAGGGACTCCACCGTGACCTGATTTCCAGTGAAACCTGTCAGACTGAAATGAGGTCAATGAGTTGGACTGCATGCAAATTAAACCTTTAATTAAGCCTTCAGGTCACAAAGGAAACAAAGTGAAGGCAGCATATGTGGATCATCGCTTTCACCAGTCACCATTTCATTCATCAGATTTCCCTGGTTTGCTTATTCCTTACTGTAAGAAAAGTGGGATGCTTGTTTGCTTATTTTCTTTGTAACCGCACAGCTTCCTGTTTGGCTTCCTCTTTTTGAATACACTGTAATTGGTGAGAACAGAAATGGTCCATGGTGTCTTCAGCATTACTCAAGTTAACCTAGATTTCAAAGATCCCTGTGTTTCTCAAACTAGAATAAGCCAGTCATTAACAATGTTTTGAAATGAGGAAGGGGAACACTTCCAGACTTCATTCCAGTGTTTCTGCATGGAGAATCAATTCTGAATGATTAGAAAGTGTCCAAAAGTTCTGACAGAGCAAAATAAGTGAGTATATGTACATTGCATAAAAACTGAAAGATCACATAGAAATTAAAGACAAATGCAGAACAAAGTCCACCTGGTTTCATACACACACTTTGACTTTACAGAAGTCTTCTGGTCTTCTGGTAACAGAACTTGCTGGAAGTAGAACCACTGACCACTGAGCAAGAATTTAGATCTGTGATTAAGCGGTCGAACAGTTTGAAATGTGTCTTAACTCATAGAGATTTTTGCAATTCATGAGACAAACTTCCCTTTTCCTGACTGAATATAAAGAAGCTGTCTAAAGGAGTTCAGTATAAGGGAAGAACAGGAACGCTCCACCAGTCTCCAGTCCTCCAGACCTCACCAGCAACAATGCATCTCTCTCTGACCTCTCGTCAAACGATCTGTCTCTTTTGTACAGTGGTGTCTCTGTACTGCTGTGTGTTTGGAGGTGAGTGCTCTTCATACAGTCTTGTGAAATATTAGTATTAGATTAGTATTAGGACAGTATTAGATACAGGAAATATGTCTTAGGTCATCGCCAAAAAGCCATTTCTCTGTGCAGTAAGCATTCATTATTTAAATGAACCATTAGAGGTAATAATGGTCTTAAGGTCCAGTTTTGTACCTGAAGGAAGTTTAAAGAGAAATTATATGAAACAATTTCATAAATATATCATCAGCATGATACAAAGGGCACCACCCCTCTCTAGATACTTGGTCTATTACCTTTTTATTTTGAGAGTGTAAAGACATTAATAACTATTTTACTGGCAAACATGGTCATAAATGATACAAATGTATCATAATACATAATAAATAATACTATCACTATTGTTTTTTTTTCTGAAAACACCAGACAGCCTTTACAATGTGTTAAAATGGAAAAGACTTAAAGAAATGGAACAAAATGATTCTGCATTGATGTATCATGTGACCAGTAATTTTAAAAACATTTCTCTAATATTTTTTCATTTTCTTGTGTTTTGTAGCTTTCAATGATAAGATCAAGATAAAAACATGCTGTCCCAGGGTCTCTCCTGCACCTGTCAAAAGCAAAATTGTAAAATGCGCACACTTCCGTCCAAAAGGAAAGTGTCTGGAGGCATATGTGTAAGCTGACTAACTTTTGAATAACTGACATTGTGGTTATCCTCAATAGATGTTTGGTCAAACAGTAGAGAACAGCTAAAAGATTTTTCACTCTCACTCTTTCTGCTCAGGTTCGTTACAGAGATACATAACGTACAGAGACCATACTGTGTCAGTGTAAACGCTAAATGGCTCAATGCAACACTGGCAAAGTTAGAAGAGATGAGTTCTGATTCAGACAAACTGTCACGATAGAGGAGGTGAACAAGAAAGAACCTTACCTGATGAGAGAATGTTGCCTTTGTAGCGTGAAGGAAGAACCCAAGCGCGGACAGAAGCGAGAGGGTTGGATATTCACGCAGATTTTTATATGAATGCTCCTAAAGCTAGAGTAGAGATTCCCACCGGAATCCGTGTTCACAACATGCAAGAGAACAAGAGAGTGAGTACTCACGTGAAGAGGCTCCGGCATCCGATTACGAGCAGGCAACTCAATGACCGAGCGAGGAGGAAGTCTTCACATCCTGTTTATATAGACGGTGACACGCTCATTTCCGACGTCCCGTGTGTGTCACGTGTCCCTTGCATGTGACAGTACCCCCCCTCCAGGACTGACACCAGACGGACCAGGTTGAGAGGATACCTGATGACGGTAGTCCGTGATGAGGGCTGGGTCCAAGATGAAGCGCCCGGGGACCCAAGACCACTCTTCCGGACCGTAGCCCTCCCAGTCGACCAGGAATTGGGTGCCACGGCCACGGTGTGGAGAATCGAGGATCCGCCGGACGGTGTAGGCAGGACCACCGTCGATGATCCGGGGAGGAGGTGGGTCCAGGAGGGATGGTGCCAGTGGAGAAGTGACAAAGGGCTTGAGCTGTGATGAGTGAAAAACGGGGTGAATCCGGAGAATTGGCAGCTGGAGCCGGAAGGTGACAGGGTTAATCCGGTGAGTGATGCGGTAGGGTCCCACGAAGCGGGGGGAGAGCTTCTTGCTTTCCGTGCGGAGGTGAAGATGCTGAGTAGAAAGCCAAACCCTGTCACCTACATGGAACAAGCGTCCCGGTGGGTGTCTGCGGTGATGTTGGGTGACGTAACATTGATTAACCTTCAGGATGTTGCGTTTGGCTTGAATCCAGAGCCGCCGACACCTGCGGACCAACTGTTGGGCCGCCGGTACATCAACCTCCGGTTCTTGATGTTCAAACATCGGAGGTTGGAAA
>JBBJLS010043483.1:0-13786 GCA_037577275.1 Bryconaethiops microstoma
TTTAAGAGAGAACGAGAGATTTGTTTTCTTTGAATTATTCAAGTTCTGTAAACTCTGCATCATTTCTCTTATTTTGAAGAGAAATAAGTCATGGTCATTTCCTTTAAAATGATGCTTTAAAGAACAATATTTATATTTGGAAATTAGGAGAAATATTGTCAGCAGTTCTTAAAAACTAAGACAAAGCTGTTCAGTTCAATACTTGCACCAACAAAAGATAAAACTGAGAACTGCTGGGTCTCTCTTTTTTTTTCAGAGCCGTACTACTATTACTAATAATAGTAATAACAATAATAACAGTTATTATTACTTTTATTGTTTATTACTGTATTTATTATATTCATTTATTTATATATAATATGCTGTTGTTAATACTTCTACTATTACTACTACTACTATTATTACTATTATTATTATTATTATTATTATTATTATTATTATTATAGTTTTGCTCTGCAGAAAAGCAAGTTATTAACAGATGTATTTTCTGTTTGCTTAGCTTCAATGAAAGGACTAGAAAAATGGACAGTGGTTTCCCAAAGGATATCCAACAGAGTTTCTCCAAAGTGGGCTCCAAAGTGGACGCAGCTTTTGAAAACTATGGTAAATATAAGCTAGATTTGCTTATATGATGTGAAACATTCCTAATTACAGTATCACAGTAATCTGATTTGTACTTATTGTATATATTTTATTATATTTTTTTTTCTCTCTCTGCTCAGGCTTCCTTTACTTCTCCAATGGCGCCAGGCAAATAGAGTATGACTACAAGTCAGGAAGAGTGAATCGAGTTCTTCTGAATTACGGATGGCTGAACTGCTACTAAGCCAAGCTTTCTGGCTCCATGTGTTCAATGTTGATGTAAATGCACATTTTGCACAGCTGTGAACAAGCCCAATGTTTATCTACCTATCTACAAGCAGAAAAGTTTAAGTATTGTTTCTATTTTGTTAGTATTTTTTGCAATCTTGTATTACCTCAAAACCTATTTTTCTACTGTGAATAGAGCTTTGTTGAGAAGCCCAGTACAATTAAATGGATTTGATCCATTCATTCTAATGTCTGGTGTCAAGACTTTATTGTTTTGTTTGTTTGTTTGTTTATTGGAAAGTGCTGCTTAGGCTTCCAAGGTTTTCCTGCCACTGGAAGCTCAGAGGCTGCTTAATAATTGTAAGAAACATAAGATAAGAAACAAGAGATCATTAGGATTAATAACAAAGGATTAAAAGCAATAACAATAATAATAGTAACAATTGTAATGGTGATAATAATTCAAATACTACTCCTACTACTACTACTAATAATAATAATGATAATACTAATAGTACAAATATAATGATAATATTACTACTGCTAAAAATAACAACAACAATAATAATAACAACAACAAATGCTATTACTGCTACAACCACCACCACCACCACAACAATAATAATAATAATAATAATGCACTACAATAATACTACAACAATAGTAATGACAATAACAATAATACTAATAGTAACAATCATAATGATAATACTTCTACAGCTAAAAATAACAACAATAATAATAATACACTACTATAATACTACAACAACAAGCGTAATGACAATAGTAACACAATAATATTATAAGAAAAAGAAGAAGAAAAGAAAAAAAATCAATCCACAGTAAAACTACAACTCCCATGATCCTTTTGATGCACGTGTGACGTAACCCACACACCTCCGGATCTGATTGGCTGTTCCTTTAAAGGAGGGTCGGCTCGTCCTTGTGCAGTTTGTCAGTATGTCGTCCTCAGTGCTGCTGTCCTCTCAGCTGGCCAGACAGCTGGTAAGTACAGAAAAATCCAAACTGGCTGCAAGCTGGACTCGTGAACTTTGCTTTAGTTCCCCTCTGAGTGGGTTAAAGTCCTCAGTTTGGCGAGCCTGCCTGTGTATCTGTAACCTGCAGGTTAGCTGTGTGCTAACTGTAGCTGCAGCAGGCCTGGGTCTCTCTCTCCAGCAGATTAAACCGTGCACTTTATCTCTTGCAATTATTGTTCTTTTCAGACTGACCTTTTGTGTGGTTAGTTTAAAGCACAGGTTAGTTGTTTTCCTCTGGATGGATATAAATGTAAACAAACACCCTAACATGCGTTAATCCCTTTCTCTTTACAGACACAAGTTTCTTTGCAGCATATTAAAAACCTTGCATTCTGTCTCTATTTATTGTACATGCTCTTTTCTGGGTGAACTTTTGTGTGGTGAACACTTCGAGTAGGTGGTCTGCTTTCCTGCGAGCTTTAACATTCTTTAATTCCACTTTCTTTACAGAGACACAAGTTTCTGTCCAGGTCTTTTGCCTCTCGTCCATCTCTAAATGTGAGTTACGGAGACAGTGCATTATTGCCTGCATAAAATCTGTCTTAGATCAGCTGTGCATTTATAATCGCAATCAGAAGATTCTGTAATGAACCCTGATCATTTGCATGGAGATCTTAATATTGTCATGAGTTCTTATTTGGTGTTTTGGTTTAGAATCAAAATCTTTGCATTAAAAAGCGAATTAATGTGTCTTGCTGTTTGTCTCATTAGGAGGTCGTCATTGTCAGTGCAACTCGAACCCCTATGGGGTCATTCAAAGGGGGCCTGTCCACAGTCCCTGCAACCAAACTGGGTTCCATCGCCATCAAAGGCGCAATCGAGCAAGCAGGTGATGTGGGGTTCTTCTTGTTGTTCTTCTTGTTGTTCTTCTTGTTCTTCTTGTTGTTCTTGTTGTTCTTCTTGTTGTTCTTCCCAAAACAGCTTTGACTCACCAAAGCATGGACACAAGACCTGTGAAGGTGTAATGTGTTTCTGTTACCTTCAAGTCCTGTAAGTTGTGAGGTTAATCGATCTAGTTTGTCCAGCACATCCCACAGATGCTTGATGGGATTGAGATCTGGAGAATTTGGAGGCCGTGTCAACTTCTTGTCATGTTCCTCAGACCATTCCTGAACAGTGTTTGCAGTGTGGCGGGGAGCATTATCCTGATAAAAGAGGCCACTGCTATTATGCAATACTGTTGCCATGAAGGGTGTACTTGGTCTGCCGCAATGTTTAGGTAGCTGGTACGTTTTAAAAGTGCCAGGACCCTGGAGAACTTTGGCCAGAGCATCACACTGCCTCCGCCAGCTCGCCTTCTTTACATGGTGCATCTTTATTACATCTCATCCCCATGTAAAACATCTGGGCCTCCACATGATGGAAAAGAAAATGTGATTCGTCAGACCAGGCCACCTTCTTCCATTGCGCTCCGTGGTCTAGTTCTGATGCTCACATGCACACTGTGGGCACTTTAAGAGGTGGACTTGGGTCAGCTTGGGCACTCTGACCAGTCTGCAGCTGCACAGCCCCATACACCACAAAGGGCAATGTGTTCTGATACCTTTCTGTCAGAGCCAGCATGAACTTTTTCAGCAATTTCTGCTAAAGTAGCTCTCCTGTGTGATCAGGCCAGACTAGCTATTCTGTCTTTCTAATTCAGAGCCTATGAATTGCTGAGTAAACACGTATATCTTAAAACTGCACCTGAAATTTGTCATTTGTACAGAATCATGCAGATGTTTGCTCTTTTTGGTTCAAATGTTTTCATTCCTTACCAGAGTTAGTTTGGAAAGCTCTTGAGCAGATGTTTGGTCTGGACCAGGGTCAGCTGGCAGCATTCTCCATAGCTCCACACTAGCAGAGCAGTCAACTTCTTAGAAAACACTAATACCGCTTACATTAACTGGAATGATGAGGCTTTTAGTGCATGAGCAGGTTCTGTTAAGCGCTGGTTCTGGTTCTGTATTGTGTTCTCTTCTTGTTGTAGGAATCTCTCCAGAGGAGGTGAAGGAGGTGTACATGGGTAACGTGCTGCAGGCGGGTGAAGGACAGGCGCCGACACGACAAGCTCTCCTTGGCGCTGGTACGTTTCTGATTTGACCTGCCATCACGAATCAGAACCACTTTATTGATCCCGGAGGAAATTGCTTATATTCCGACTGCACAGATGCACAATATAAAATATAATGTCGAAATAAATCCTATAAAATCTCTATATGAAATACACTATACTATATACACAAAGTTTGGGCATTAATAGTATACTAGTTAAGTGAATTACTAGTAACACAAACCGTGGTAAGGAGTCTGTTATTGATGTACTAGAGTAACACTGACCTTAGTAGTGATATTTAACTTGGTAAAACTGTTGCACATAATAAGATATTGCACAAATGGTTTAGCACCCAATAAGTAAACCTCACACCATATTGCACATGGATGCACAGAGTAGCTGTGTGTACGTATGAGGTTTGATCTGAGCTGCTATAAGATTACATCCGTCATTACCATGAAGTCAACACCCCTTAGATGTGTGTTTGGAATGGGAGGGTTGCAACAAGCCACAACAGAATGGAAGCATGGAATGTACTAAACAAAATGCTGAAAGCGATGAGAGAGAAATATTAAAGGAACCCTAATGCCACTTATAATCATGTACACTTCGTTTTGCAGGCCTGCCACTCTCCACTCCTGCAACAACGATTAACAAAGTATGCGCCTCCGGGATGAAGTCCATCATGCTGGCTTCTCAGAGTCTGATGTGCGGACATCAGGTAACCGCCTTCGGTGTGATAATCTGTCTGAGGACTTCAGAACATCATGTCCTAAAGCAAAGTCCTGGGTTATTTGGACACTGCAGAGATCGGTGAAAGTGTTTGTTTTCTGATGGCTTTGTAGGACGTTATGGTAGCAGGTGGCATGGAAAGCATGTCTCAGGTTCCATACGTGATGTCCAGAGAGACGCCCCCGTATGGAGGGGTGAAGATGGAGGATCTCATCGTGAAGGACGGCCTGACGGACGTGTACAACAAATTTCACATGGTATTCAAACGTTGTCCTTTAAAACAACTTCCACATGATGCTGAACTTTTGTACAGAAAGGAAACTTCACATAGTATCAGAACTTTGTTCTTTGGACCGAATTTCACGTGGCACTGGACTCTTGTAGTATAAAGACAAATACAAAACAAGAAAACAAATACCATCTCAGTGCTGTCCAGCAAACCTCGTTGCTCTCTCTCCCCGCCATATCATTTGCATTTTGTGGAATGTTCACATTTAAAAGCACCAATAGAATTGCTTCAAATGGGAGTAAAAGCTCTTTGCATTAGCTTACGTTAGAAGTAAAGAATGTTTTTGTCTTCTGTGAAGTTCTGGTGGTTTTTTTGTTTGGACAGCAGTGATATTTCAGAGGTTACCAACCACCAGGCCATGGCTTGTTTGATGCCGGGCCAGAGCAATAAGACAGTGATCAGGGGAGGAGTTGGCTGCCTTACTGAGATCAGTTATTTCTAATTATTATGTACGTAATTAGTAGTAATAAAATAGAGATTTTTAGTTAGAAGGTGTAATTCTTCGTACTGCATTTTATGGAATTATATAGATTTTGGCATTACAGATCTACAGCTCTGAACGGTCTTGACAGGACAGTTTGACTGTTTCTGGCTGCAAGAAAAAGGGGAATTTATAAATATGAAACACCTACGTGCACACACTATCATTTATAACGTGTGTATGTATGTATCATGGTTTTATATATATATATATATATTATATTATATTTAAAAAAAAAAAAAAAAAAAGCCATTTGTCCAAAGATGCAACAGGACAGCCACATTTACTGCAAGTGTACCAAATTGGCAAATGTCTGTACAAAGTGACTTGCAATCTTGCAGTAGCATTTCATAGCAGGTACTCGCCAAGCATGAACTTTCGTCCAAATACAAGCATGTACAAACTGCTTGGCTGGTGGGGCTGGTGGTGTACCTTCTCTCAAACCTTCCCTGAACACTTTTGCACTGTTAAAAGTTGGGGGGCTATTTGATACAAATTCATGCCTTAATTTCAAGTAGCTGTGGACCTTTGTCCACTTAAGAAATTCTGTTCAAATGTACCTACAGAATTATATGAATAATTGTATCACTAAAAATGTAAGGAATTGCTTTTACATTGTTTTTATTCCAAGTCAACCACGTCCAGAGGAGAAACTTTCCTTTTGCAACGCAAGAATGTTCCCAATTATTTATCAAATTCAACTCCTAGCACATCTCTTCTGCTTACAAGCAAAATGTGATTATAGACATACAGTTTAGAACCTGACCACTTTCATAGGGTATTGTCTGATCACTGTTGTGCTGTAAAACATGTTTCCCATCTTATTAAGCCTCAGTGCTCAAGTTAATTCAAGATCCTTTGTCACATACACAGTTATACAAGTACAATGTGCAGTGAAATGTACCCCAAATCACACCTAAGACTGTGCAAATGGAGATATAACAGATATAATAGACAATCTAATAACAAATAAACAAAGTACAATAAAATAAAAATATTCTGTGTAAGAAATATCATGCAAAATTGACATTTAAAATGTGTACATGTGCAATTGTATTTATATGCATGATAAAGTGCAGGGTGCCCTATTAGTTCATCTTCAGGCTTAAGACCTTCTTTGGTTCCGCTTGCTGCTTTCTTTGCTTTATGACGTTTGTGTTTGATCTGTAGGGAAACTGTGCAGAAAACACAGCCCGGAACAGCAGCATCTCCAGAGAGGAACAGGACGCCTTTGCCATCAACTCTTATACACGCAGCAAAGCAGCATGGGCGTCAGGAATCCTGGCCAAAGAGGTGGTTCCAGTGAGCATCCCTCAAAAAGGCCAGCTGAACTTCTGCGTCTTCACTCACTGCACAATAAAATTAAAACTACGAATAAAATTAACTTTGGAATTATGTTTACTGAGGTATAACCAGCGTGATGTTTTGACCATTTATTCTATTCTCTTTAAAATCTTCTAGGCAAGCCAGATGTTGTGGTGAAGGAGGATGAAGAATTCAGAAAGGTTGATTTCAGCAAGGTGCCCAAACTGAAGGCTGTGTTCCAGAAGGAGAATGGTTTGAGTCCTCAATATTTTTTAATTTATTCTTTTTATTTATTAAGGTTTTAGGAAGTAGGAGGCCCACTTTTTCCATTATAAGTGGCTACACATGGCAACACTATTTTTAGCCAATGGTTTAGTCATCTTCCACCTGAGATACCAACCATAACGCCCTAGCAACCAGTTGGGATACCATAGCAACAGAGGTGGGAAATTTCAGGTCCAGAAAATAAGAATCCTTTCCAGGATTGCTTCAGTGACCCGTCTTCTCTGATTGGTCCAAACCAGCAGCGTGGGTGTCTAGGCTGTTGGCGCAAAATCCTGGGGAGGATTTTTTACTTTCTGGATGTGAATTTTCTACCTCTGCATAGAAAACCTGTAGTACAGGGGTGTCCAATTCTGGTCCTGGAGGGTCGGTGTCCAGCACAGTTTGATGGTTCTCCTCCTTAGACACATTCGCTAAACCTGACAATTAACTGGTGCGGAGAACCAGGAGTTTCTGAGCAGGGAAATCACCAAAACGTGCTGGACCACGGACCTCCAGGACTGGAGTTCCACACCCCTGCTGTAGTAGTACTCTAGCAACCACCTGGGATACCATAACCACCTGGGCTAAGGTAGGAATCCATTATGGACACCATAGAAAACACCTAAAACACATTAACAACCATCCTGCAATACTCTAGCATCCACCCGGGAGTTACTCATGTTATGTTAATTAATGAATTATTCATGTATTTATTCAGTAATTTGTTCTGTTTTTGCTCTTGCAGGCACAGTGACGGCGGCTAACGCTAGCACTCTGAACGACGGCGCTGCTGCACTTGTCCTCATGACTGCGGACGCAGCCCAGAGACTCAGCGTTACTCCGTTGGCCAGGGTTGTGGGTAAGAGAGATACTGAGATGCAGGATGTAATGGCTCACTGTTAATTGAACATGACAGTTTCCGAGCCAGTTTGTTTTACTAACATAATATGACACTCATTATCCCTGTAGTGGCCTCACTTTAAGCTGGAATTTGCAGCTTTATTAGAGCTAATTCGATTGTCGTCGTGCTCTTAATTTGTAGCTTTTGCTGATGCTGCCGTTGCTCCCATCGATTTCCCGATCGCTCCGGCTTTCGCTGTCCCCAAGGTGAGCTAATGCTGGTTCGTTATCTCTGTTTGTGGAGATAAGGTGGCTGCGATTATGTGAACTTGTTCGGTCCGCTCTGTACTGAGACCGCTGTGTGTTTAGGTGCTCGAGGCTGCCGGTGTTAAGAAGGAGGATATTTCCATGTGGGAAATAAACGAGGCTTTCAGCGTGGTGGTCCTGGCCAATATCAAGATGCTGGACATCGACCCCAGCAAAGTCAATATCAACGGAGGAGCTGTGTCCCTCGGACATCCTATCGGGTAATCCCTTTCTGCTAATGTGGTTTAATCACAGAGCAAATTTCTTAAAGATCCAGCACTGCAATTTTGAAGCTAGTCTGTCACATTTACACTGAAAACTCTGCCCACACCATGCTGTAAACATGTTATCTAGTTCTTCTTGTTTATTATTATTATTGTTATTATTATTGTTATTATTATGATTAAAAGCTGGTATTTGGTGCCACTTCTCATGCGGGCCATATTGAATGTGTTGCGCGTATATAAAGACTTTTGATCAGTTGATCAGGGTCCGAGTATTGATCGTTTAAAATTTTTTTTTTGAGGTCGTCACCTCCCTAATGTATGGAGGGAGAGAGCGGAGGGGCGAGTCGCCTTGAAAGACAGAGATACAGAGATTTGTGACGTCTTGACTTCGGCGGCCGGAAAGCGACAAAACACGAAGTAGCAGAGATACAGCAGACTCCTAAACGGACTTCAAGACACTAAAGCTAAAGTCAGTTATATAAAAAGACGTGTCTGTCTATTGTGGTTTAATTAAAAATGATCAGCCCGTGAACGCAGCAATGTGCGTTTTTCCCACTCGTTTTCGAGAGAGATCAATTCGCTCCATCCGTTTTCAGCCGTCCTTAACCATAAATGACTTGGTGAGTCTATGGTCGGGGAGGAAACTCTGTGCTGAATGAAGTTTCCTCATTGACTTTGATTAGTGAGCTTTGACTAAACAGGTTTTTTTTTTTTTTTTTCCCCCCCAATTAATTTACAATGCAGAGAAAGTCCGTGTACTTATCATCCAGTGTCCAGATACTGCAGACGGACAGTGTAGTATTCCTTTAAAAAAACAAACAAACCAACTTTTATCTCTCTCTCTTGCAGAATGTCTGGCGCAAGGATAGTCGGGCACATGGTGCACAATCTGAAATCTGGTCAGTACGGCCTGGCGGGCATCTGCAACGGGGGAGGAGGAGCTTCTTCCATTCTCATCCAGAAATATTAACCCGTTCAACCTTATGCAGTATCTGTTCAGTCAGACTAGGAGAATACATCACATACTGACAGAACTAAGAGATAGACATTAACATCGGCGGCCTTACTTCTGACTTTTACTGTCACTCCAAACTAGATCACTCCTTTAGAAAATTCTGGGATGTTTTCATTGGATATTTTGAATATTTCTCAAGATAATTATTTATATGTAGCGTTATTTAAGGTGTGAGATGTTCTCTCATGCAATTTAAGTGTTTCTCAGAATGTCAATGAAGCAAAAAAAAAAAAAAGTTCTGGGTCTGCAATAAAAATGATTGTTTAAATTGTTTCCTGTATTTAACTATTTGTATTATTATTAATGGTAATACATCCCATCTGAAAATTAAAATACAGTTTCCAAAATCCCCAGCAAAAAGTAGATTGGTGGTCACCAACCCGGGTCTAGGTGGTCTACCTTCCTGTGGATTCCCACCACAATCTGGCACACTTGTTCCAGCTAATTCACTTCTTCATAAGTTCTTGTTTGCCTGGATCAGATGTATTAGTGTTATAGAAAGTTGATCTCCAGGAGGTTTGGTGACCAATGATGTACAGTCATGGAGAAAAATTAAAGACAGCATCATGTTTTGTTTTTTTCTGGTTATTGCTCTTGTAATGTGTGGGAGTGTGTCTGTGTAAAAATGTGCAGGTTGCTATTGTATTATACACTATTGATCACACTTGATTCCAAATTCCAGACAAAAAAATGCTTGGAGAAAATTTAAAAATAATACAAAAATAATTGATTATACCTTGGAAATGTTAAACTACACTCTTACATTATTTTACAACTGCAGTAATTAAAATAGTGACGTTAAGAGCAGAGTGTGTGTGACTCTGTTTCATCCATCAGAAACTGAATCAGGAGTGAAGCTGCTGGAATGCAGCACATATAAAAGCTGCTATACACAAACACACACTGCCACAAACGGTACAAACAGTGAACAGAAGAAAAGGGGAAATTGGACTTATGTTTTTCGATGGCTGTAGAACAGGGTTTACCAATTGTACCCAATTCTACTCATCACACAAAGCATATTTCGATTTTATTTGTCTCATCCAGCACACCGGATTCGATCCATTCATTAATTAAACTCATTATAGGCTGAGTCAGGTGTGTAGAGTAGGAAAAGTGAAAAATATGCAGAACGTGATCACCAGTATTGGAGTATTGGGAACCTCTGTTTTGTAGCTCTACCACTAGAGGGAGCCATTGCATTGTGACTCAGTCTCATTTTTCACTGCGACCTCTTGTCTTATAAGAAAAGGGCATGTATCTCAAGAACCACTTAAGTTGGAATTTCCTCACATCTCCTACAGTTTCATTTGGCTGGCTCAACTAAACAGCTGGCAATGGCCAATCAAATTCAGCAACCAATTAATAAACTCTTTTAATTCATTCATAATGGCATATACATGTTATTTACCCAGTTTCAAATAAATCCACCATAACATGTCACTACAAAAAGCTGTGACGTGTTTTCCTCTGTTCCTCTGACTTGGTTTGGTCCATCTTCATAACTCCTTACATTACACCTACAGTGGTTAGGGAGTTGGCCCTGTGATCAGAAGGTCATGGGTTTGAATCCCCGGGCTGCTAGTGTTATCGCTGAGGTCTCCTTGAGCAAGGTACCGCCCCCACAAACTGCTCCCTGGCGCCCCTCGTTGGTGGCAGCCCCCTGCTTCACTTGGTAAATGGGTTAAATACAGAGAAAGAAGTTCACACTGTTCACACTGTGTCCTGTGGTGTGTTCACGTGTGACCATAAGGGGCCACTTCACTTTCATTTAAAAATCTGAATTTCAGCTAAAAATAAAATATACAACAACCTTCTCCACATTAATTGTAAAACATTACGTCATTAAAATCTTACTCATTCATGCAGCTCCTGCATTGGTCATATTACACACTGCTATACACAAGGAACAGCCCTATAAGATACACTTGGCTATGGGTGATTTTCCAACTTTTTTCCATTAATAGACATCAAACAATGTCAGAAACCTCATAACTTTTTCAGATTCTTCATGTGGTTTGAGACCATTGTACAATGACTGAAGGGGGCAGTTTGGATGACGGATCTCTTATGGGCTATGTTAGATTTGTCACTTCAGCAATAGAAGGTAAAGACTAAAGACACCAGCATCGTCCCTGACTGGCTTGGGATAAGGTTTAAAATAGTCTACATTTGATTTCTTGCCAAACTATTCCTTTAAAAGCTTTACAAAGCTGCTCATTTGTTTTATCCAGACTGGTCAAACTTGTTCTCCTCATTAATGTGAAACTCACG
Source organism: Bryconaethiops microstoma (assembly GCA_037577275.1). Classification (NCBI taxonomy): domain Eukaryota; kingdom Metazoa; phylum Chordata; class Actinopteri; order Characiformes; family Alestidae; genus Bryconaethiops; species Bryconaethiops microstoma. The sequence continues at coordinate 11,616 of JBBJLS010043483.1, forward strand.
CATATGTTTGTCCAGATTGGTGCAACAGAAAGTCATGTCAAATATTAACAGGAGCACACAAAGCTTCTAACGTCAAAAGCATTACGAAGCAGAAAAGTAGTTTCTCTTGTTCTTTCGGAGCCATAAAATTCTTCTAAAGGTCCAATGGGTTGTCTGTTCCAAGAGTTCAGAGGAACACGCTTTTATTAGATCATCTCTGTGCTCTGATGATGCGTCTAGGAAATCAAACCTAGGATGTTTATTAATCCCCGAGCCTCCGGTTTTTAAGAGCAGGCCGGAGGATTGGCATAAAGGACGCATGATCTTGACTATTCCACATGAAAATAACTAAAAGTCAGGACAAACTGTTGTTAAGATTACAATAACATCAGAAACAGCAAAGCGACCAGCCGGGGACCCTCATGGCCTAATGATATTTCAAATGCAGGATTTTTCATGCTTGTAGGATTTAATTATTGTAGCACACCTCTAACTTTATTGTTCAGATTTGGCTGGAAAAATATGCCAGAATACTATTAGAAATACTAAGAAATACTATTACAAATCCATATGGGGTGCTAGACATTCGAGTATCACCATACAGGTGTTTATTTTTCATGGTTGCCTTGTTTTTGGTATTTGTGGCCTGAAGTGAAGGTAATGCTGCCCGTCTGGGTTTGCTACTGAGAGCAACAAATACGGAGTTATGCATATATATATATATATATTTGCTCCAGGCTTCCCATTATTGTGCTAGGCCTTCACTTTGGAGCATAAAACACTTTACACAAATGTGTACAGTTATATACATATATTTTTTTTTTTCCATGCACAAGCATCAACATCATTACTAATATTGGAATTTGAAACAAATTTCAAGCATTTAAACATCATCTTGTACATCAAAATACCTACGATTATAAAAAGTATCTTCTTTACTCATCGTATCAGTGGAATTTCAGTGGGAAGAACACAAGGCCTATTGTTGAAGACCCACCCATCTCACTGCTTCCTTGTTTAATTCACTTGTACTAGTCATTTACAGCACGTAGGACCCATGACTTGCATCTTCAAGCCCCGCCCCCTTTTCCACCCAGTATTCACATTTCAGTAGTTTTGTCTCGAAATTGTGACTTTAACTGTTGGCACAATGGCAGAAGTTCTTCTTTTGTGGCAGAAGTTCTGACTTTCCCATGATGCAGTGACATAAACCCAAACACCACCTGACAGCTCGCTCGTAAAATAAGTACACGACCATGTGCAAAAGTTTGAACACCCCTGGTAATCTTGTACGTTTTACTGGGTAAAAATAAATACACATCCTGTACTGGGAGCAGATAGGGAAATGAGTACATGCCCTCAGGGAACCAAGTTAAATATGGCATTTCCATGCTAATTTTAATGCGCAGTTTCTATTTGCTGAGTTAAAAGCCCATACAAAACAAACGCCATAACCTTTTTACAGCCACATTTCACTGTTTATTGTTTATTTTTCTCCCCAAAATGTTCACAATTAGCAAATAAACAGAAGTGTGTTGTTCGTAGAGGACGGGAACTTGGAGTTATTGAATCGTCGGGGGAAGGACTCACATTACGCTTCACAGTCTATCATTCTGTACATTTCACATCTCTACTTTCTCTTCCCTGGTACGATGTTTTCACACCACGTCACCACTCTCGTTCCATCTTCAGTTCTACCTCTGTTCATCAATGGGGTGTCTGACCTTTTAGCTCAAGCAGATCTTCAGTCCAAATTCTTCAGTGGAATATAAATGGTGAAGTTGATGGCGGTATAGAAATGTATTAAATATTAAATATTTATTAAACCGCAAAGTTGCTTGAGAGAGCACCAATACTGTGTAAAGCTTCATTAGAATGAAAAAACACTTTATGGACAAAACTATTGGGACGCCTGACTATTACAGGGACTTTAATGACATTGCATTCTAATCCATTGACTTTAATATGGAGTCGGTCCCCCTTTACAGCTATAACAGCTTCCACTCTTCTCGGAAGACTTTCCACAAGATTTTGGAGTTTCTGTGAGAATTTGTGCCCATTCATTCTGTAGCATTTATGAGGTCAGACACTGATGCTGGACGAGAAGGTCTGGCTCAAAATCTCCGTTCCAGTTCATCCCAAAGGTGCTGGATGGGGTTGAGGTCAGGACTCTGTGTGGACCAGTCAAGTTC
>JBBJLS010043494.1:0-13786 GCA_037577275.1 Bryconaethiops microstoma
TATATATATATAAATAAAAGACTGATATATATTTAAGCTTTTTTCTCCTGATTGTGGACATTATAACATTAATATTAATATAAAAAACAGCTGCATTTTTACTCTGAACATCTTCCTCCACATTTGAAACAAAACCCTCACCTGGCTATCAGAGAAATGTGTTTATTAGGCCCCTGCTCAGTCAGGTTCAGCACATAGAGGGCGCTGCCGAGCACCTGAAGTGTGAAACAGGACGTCCCACACACAACTGTCCTCAGAAACAACATTCAAAAGCAATCTGTTCGTTTTTTTAAATTTTTTTTATTTCAATCGACATGTTGACAGGAGGGTTCCAAAATGTGACTTAAAACTGAGAAAATATGGTCTTTATTCTTCAGGATTTCACATCCAGTAAAAACGTCCCACTACAGTTTAAATGTGAAGGAACAAAAAAAAGAGTGATTTTCCCCCCCTTAAAGATTGTGATTTCTGTTGGTCACAATTTTGGAACCGGTTTCATGGCACGTAAAAGGATACTCCGTTTCCAATATTATGGCCACATTAGTCACAACTGGCTCTGATTCTGAGGGTTAAATGAATACAAGCACAGGAGAAAATGAGGCAATATTGCATTTTTTGATCCCCTTCAGTCTCGAGAAAGTCCAAACGTAGGCTTGGACCGGATTCCGGAGCAGGAATAAGAGGCGGATTATTGTTACAGTAGGAGTGTGTTATTCTGGCAGGGGGTGGAGAGTGAGTGTGTGTGTGAGTGTGAGAGTATGTGAGCGTGTGAAGCGTCTGAAGCAGTTTAAAAAAGGTACTTAAGCACAGTCAGCTGGATTTTCAGAATTAAAGGAATATTCCGGCCTTTTTTTTTCTAGTCTCCATCTGCTGCATCTGTTGCCTTTTCCTGATTTTGACAAAAACTGAAGCTGTTAATTTTATTTCAGGAGAAATAAAGACTCGGGACACACGTCCAGAACATTTACAACAGAGATCAGCGGCCGCCTGCACTAAACAGTTAGAAAACAGTGTGAAAAGATCTGCTGTGACATTCATTTTAAATGTAGAAAAATGTCAAAAACTGAAATGCTGTAACTTAACCATTCGATCCACAATAGCAGATTTCAGGATGAATTCTGGCCAGTTGATCACTGATGTTTTGACAAACATACTGGAAGTTGGGGAAATTATATGCAAATGAGAAGCCCAGGTTGGGTTTGCCGTTGGAGTTAAAGTGTGTTCGATGCGCCAGAGAGAAAATTATCATTAAAATCTGCCCGTTTTACTGTTTAATGAAGAAAACACTGCTTTGTTATTTAACTCTCACTTTCAGGAGAAAACTGATGAACTGCAGTTCATCAGGAGAACCTCCTGTAGAACCTGTGGAACGTTGTCAGGAGTGAAGGTGTGAGAAGTTCTGAGATATTCTGGTTCTGAAAGTAGGGAAAAGTTGATTTAGAGAGGAACAGTGTAAAGAACCTTCCTCGGCGCTATATCTGTGTGAAGGTTCTCCTCAGTACAGAGCAGAAGGAGGTCCTAGTGAGGTTCTAGAGGAGACGAGCTTGTCACTGATATATGACACCACATGACTGTGGAGAGAGTGGGCGGGGCTAAACCTTTGTTAGAGGTGGTCAGTTTTTTTGGATGTTGTTATACTGGAGATGCTTGGTGGAAAAATTGGTGGATGGGACTAAAATCATCATTTCTGCTTATAGGGTCTCATTTCAAGTCCAAAACTGATGCAAATCCATGTTTTATGCAGGTGACCGCAGGTCTGTACTGGACAGGTGGGAAATTAGCTAGACTGGGACTATTTCAGATTTCACAGGACAAAATACGATCAAAAATTTAAAAAATCAGAAATACGGTTAAACTGGGGGTGGCACCTGTTCCCACTGTTCCTGTTTCATTAGGTAACAGACAGGTGGGGGGTGGAGCAACAGCATCTGAGCACCTGTTTCTACTGTAAGTGCTGAATGCTGAGTGCTGTGCACTTCTCTCACTCGATTAATCGACAAATCATCCCAAAAACCAACAGCCCCCACATAATAGCTCTGCCTTTCTGAAATGCAATTCATCTATGTATCGGTTAATCAATCAAAACCAATGCCTGCACATTCCTTTCACTCGATTAACTGACAAATCAGGGAAAATGTTTTCTTTATACTTGATTAATTGATTGATCGATTAATTGGGCAAAAAAATCAGTGACACCTTTTCTTTGCCTGACCAAAGAAAAGTAAAATAACTGCACAATTCATTTACTCGATCAAAACAAATAACCACACGTTTCCTGCGCTTGATTAATAGAGTGAAAATAACACCGATGCCCTTCACCCGATTAACTGACCGATCTATCAACCGACACTGAAGCCCTATCTTTACTCGATTCATGGACTGGCTGAAACTTATAACTGCATTTTCCTTTACCCGACTGATCGAAATTAGAACAAACCAATCACTCAATCAATCCATCAAGACCGTTAGTGACGTCTTTCCTTTGCGTGATTAATGGAACAGAACAGGCTAATTAATCGATTAGAGGCGTGGCCATCGTTCGCCCAGGTGCAGCTGAGGGAGGATTATCAGTGAGTTTTCTGGAATATTCCATCAGACCTGCTGTGATTGACAGCTGGACACAAGCTAAACAAACGAACGCCCTTCTGAGAGCAGGGGGAACAAACTACAGCTGTCCTCGGGATCTTCCTCTCCGGTTCCCCTGAACCTGGTTCTGCAAGTCGTTTCCAGTTCTATGCCATGATGTTCCTGTTGATGTCATAGGACAGCCTTCTTTTAGCATTAGCCGCTAGCTGCTGGTGGGACGTGGGCAGGTTCGGGGAGAACCGGGCGCCGGCAGACTTACGGACACTCACACGCTCCTGCAGCAAAACACAGCACTATTATTATTATTAGTAGTAGTAGTAGTAGCAGTAGTAGTAGTAGTAGTATTCACAACCATAAATTAAATATGTAAAAAATATTATAAAGATTATTTACTATAGCTACTACCACAAAAACACAAAAAGCTATTAAACTAAACCCAAAAATGACTAATGTAAATGAATAAATAAATTATATGATGTGTAATAAAAGGTGAGGTCACCGTGGCGACCGCATCCAGGTGCAGCGACTGGAGAAGGAGCTTGCGGCTCAGAAACTCCGCCCGCTTGTATTTAACATCAATCATCCGGTCCAGATCCTGCAGGCCGTCCAGCAGGCTCTGGTTCCTTCAGGCAGAGGAGAAGAAAGTCAGTCAGTGAGAAAGACCTGCAGCGTGAGAGGAACTGCAGGACAAAGCGTCTCTTCAGCGCTAAATCATCTCATCTGAAGGATGAAATACTGGATTTTATGGACCTTCTCTGTGTTCCTCTGCACCAACAGTCAAGCTATTGTTCTCACACACACACACATACACACACACATCCACAGCCAGCCACCTGACGCAGCACTGCAAGCCGAAACGCTGCCACAGGAGGGCGGCAGAGTATAAGCAGAGCCAGGTTTAAATTTATTCTCATTGAGGAACCCATCAGGACCTTCAAGGCCTTTAGAGAAGACACATTTCTGAGACACACCTACAGTCTACAATCATGTTTAGAAACGAATCTGTTTAGAGACAAAAGGGTTAAATTGCTTAAGATGTGTGGTATCTGGGTACGTGTATCTAAACGAGCGCTCCCATTGGTCAGTCAGGAGCTGGACTGAAGTCCTACAGTGTAAAAGTTACCACCAACATCATTAGGAAGAGGAATTAGCAATTAGGAAGAGGAATTAGCCAATGCGAACAGCAGTCCTATTCCAGGACTCTTTAGATTAGTGTAGATTCTACACAGGATCTTAAAAGATTCTTCACACTTTCATTTAGAAAGAAAAACTTTAGGATAAACTTTGAAACTTTCAGCATCACAAAATGTAACAAATGTGGAGTAAAATATATATATATTTACAAAATATAGCTTTAAAGGGGCCATATAGCTTTAAGCGAGAACCCCAAATTTTTTTGAGGGTTTTGATGCAGTAAATAAACTCTATACGTGGTGTCTTTTTGAATGAGGTCCAATATGGGGCCAGGCAATCGGAGCAGAGCTCATTTGCACGTTCTCCAAACAGAAACAGAACATTCTGCACAGCCAGGATTTAAAACTCAGCATCTCCAGTTCTCACTGGTGAGGTTGCTCAGTGTCGCGGAGAACATCACGCCTCTTTAGCAGGACAGTGGATTTCAATTCATGCCCTGTGTGAAACACCATGCTACACAATAAGAGTCCTTACATATACCACACTACACCAATAAGAGTCCCTGTGCACTACTCGACACAATAAGAGTCCTTACACATAGCCCACTCCACCCCTACCCTCACTACACTCCTCCAGAACTGACCCACTCCACCCCTACACATATTACACTCCTCCAGAACTGACCCACTCCACCCCTACACTCATTACACTCCTCCAGAACTGACCCACTCCACCCCTACACTCATTACACTCCTCCAGAACTGACCCGTTCCACCCGAACACTCCTCGCCCTGCTATGAACATGTTAATGGTGTCGTCATGTTTTATGTTTCATCTATCTGTGAAGCAACCTTGGGTTTAAGAAAGGCGCTATGTAAAGGGAAAATGCAGAATTTAATAATTCAACAAGTAAAATCAGACTGGCAGTTGGGTGCAACAGTGCAAGACATAAAATGTAGCATAATGAGAATATAATAGCATAAGCCGTTAACAGTAGCATGAGTGCTAATGAGAGATGAAGTAGTGGAACATACTGAGGTTTTGAGACGCTGTTGTTCTCAGCAGGTCTCTGGAGAAGCTCTTTCAGCGTCGGCACACAGTCAGCATCTCCAGAGGAGGAGTCGACAGAGGGAAATGCCTCCAAAAACACACTGGTCTGTACAACACACACACGCGTGTGCGCACACACACAACATGACCATTTGAGTTAAACACATCTTAAAAACAGGGACAGCAACTGTGTCCAGGCCTGTTAACGTACCACACTATGCAGACGCGACACTGTGAGGTTTGTGTTCTCCACTCCGGTTTGGTTCCACCATTGGCCACTTGGCACTATCTCTGACTCTGCCACCCTGCTGTCATCCTCCTGCTTGAAGGTGGCCCACGTGTCATCTGATTGGTGGAATGACTGAAGTCCTGTCCAATCAGATGTCCAGGACATCGGCTCATTTGCATCAGGGCAGCTTCTACACCCTGTTGGGACAGATACAGATTCGTTTAGGCTAGAAAGTGTTGAACCGGTTAGTTCAGAGCTAACACGATACTAGAATCCAACGAGGCTGCTTTAATGTTCGCTCTGAAATGTTAAAACCATAAAGAGACCAGTCTTTAATTATACGTCTCGTTATGCTACTTTAAAATCCATCACTGTACATAGAATGCGCAAAGTCTTAGCCAATGTCCTATTTCCATAAATGATCCACTTTGATGACCCAATTTCAAAACAGGCTATTTTTGTTTACCACCTGTTCGTCCTACCTGCATTCCACTAATCCAGGATTAACACAAAGTGGAATTTGGTGGATTACAGGGTCTTACATTAATGGAGCAATAAAACGCACCAGCAAGAAAACACACAGATGAACAAGGAACTGAAATAGAATGCTGAGTATATAGTCTTATGTGTCCAGTACAAACATCAGTTCACCAGATCTTTTTCAGCAGATAGCCTTGTAGTATTTATCATGAGATTTTTGTCTGATCCCAGTGCCTGTTTTTTATCCTCTTTTTTTTTAGGACAATCACATTTTTTAACTCTTATTCAATTTGCAATACATTTATTACAGTGCAAACATAGTGCAACTTCCCACAGGCAGTGGTGACGTAGTGGTGTAGCCCACTCACCCACAAGCCCAGTACACCCACTAACCCATCCCCAAACCCTGCCAATACACCACATACAAGCCCCATCTAACACCCAAAACCCTGCCCGTTCACGCCTCCAAAATCCTTCTATTGACCTCCCAAACTCTGCCCATCTACCTCCCCAAAACCTGTCCATTCCATTTCTTGCCCATCTAACCTTCAAACCCTGCCCATCCACCTCTTTAAACTCCATCTACTGACCCCCAAACCATGTCTATCCACCCCCAAAATTCTTCCCATTCCCCCCGATCCAGTACACCAGCAAACCCTCAGTATATTGTTAAAAGTGTGACCAGGTGTCCTCAGATGACGCAGATGGTTTTTTAGACTCTGCAGGTCTTTCCAGTTCTGTTGTTCCCAGCGCCTCTGCTTAATCGCCCCTGTCCTGTTCTGAACGCTCTACTGAGTGCAGTGGTTCCCTGACTTAGTGCCGGGCTCTGTCAGCAGGACCGAAATGAAGAAAAATCTACACACACCACATTAAACACGATGTCACTCTGAGCAGCAGCAGATAAATGTGAGTCTATTAAATGCACAGTGACGTGCTTTTACTCAGAATATGATGGAGTGTGTTTGCCTAAAATTGTTGCTTCAGGCGCTCGCTTTGATGCGGGTTACCCTAGGACAGGTTACTATGGAGATAACAAGGCAAGACTCTCCACACGTCATCTGCGTTATCCTCAGCCTCTGTTTAGCACTGCACCCAGCCTGAGGCTGACGGGCTGTTAGAGAGACGGGAGTGGAAAGAGGCAAGAAAGAAAAGAGTGAGAGACAGCAATGGGGAGGAAAACAAACTGAGCAAGAGGAATGGAAAGAAGAGAAAACCAGACAGGGATGGAGACAAAGAGGGATAAGAAACTAGAGAGACGAGAGCGAGAGATGGGAGGGGAAAGGAGAGACAGAGATGGAGATAGAGAAAGAGGACAGAAAGGGAGAAGATAGCCATAGACAAGGTAAAAGAATGAGATTCAGAAAATGAGAGAGATATGGAAAAAGAGACATGGATGACAAGAGAGAAGAAATAAAGGGGCAGGGAAAAAGAGAGAGAAAAAAAGAGACAGAGAGAGAAATAGTGAGAGAAAGGGAGGTTTGGAGGAAAAAAGAGGGACAGAGAAAGGGATAGAGAGAAGATTTTAAAAAGGAGAGAGAGAGGTGGAGATAGAGGAAAGAAGAGAGACATGAAGGAAAGAGAAAAGAAGAGGAAAGAGAAAAGAAAAGAGAGATGAGGGTGAGAGAGTGAGCGCGAGAGATGAGGGAAACAGGGAGAGAGATTAGGGAGAAGGGAGGGGAAGAGAGGAAGAGAGAGAGAAAGATGAGGGAGGAGAGAGGGAGCACGGCACTCCCAGTGCCTTTTTAAATAATAAATACCTTCACACGAGGTCGTCAGACTGTGTGAATCCAGGTCAGTTCAGACAGGCTGATTAATATCAGGCTCAGCGGGATGACGCAAACCTCAGACAACAGAAACTCTGACTTTGTGGTGGGAGTCACTGAGACTGACTGGCTCTCTGTCCACCTCCCGAACCCCCAGTTCAAGGCTAAAGATCACAGAATGCTGTCAAATCCACCCTCACACTTCCAGCTCATCCCAACAGTGACCAGGAACACAGCTGGTCAAACTGGGGTCAGTAATTCTTGAACCACACTGCAATTTTCCAAATTAAAAAAATAAAATTCTCTTCAAAGCTGCTTTTCTCGCCCAAAAGTGGTTTGCACACCTGAAATGTTTGAATACTGACATCACAATTTCCATGTGTGATATTGTTTGCCTCCAACAAGGCTTCAATGTGGACACCTACTGAGCCACACTTTACTCACCAAAGCCATTATGGGTCCCAGAAGGCACTTGTTGGAGCTTGCTGAATTCTTCTGTCCATATCTGCTCCTCCCCGGCCTGCATGAAGACTCCAAACTCATCCTCCTCTTCCTCGCCCACTTCCACAGGCCTGTCGTTCGTGGCCACTTTGCTCCAGTCCTGACCTTCCTCCTGTTCTGACAGAAACTGCGAGTGAGGCTGAGGCCTTAAGCCCCCAAACCCAGCCCCCACCTCCTCCTGCCTGCCGAGAGCTACAGGCGCTGTTGCTATGGCTGTGGTGGAGACGGAGGTGCTCGTGGAGGCTGGATTAGGCAGGGTTAGGGCAGCGACCACAACACTAGAGGCTTTGGGAGAACCTTGTGACTGAGATTTAGCACGCCACTCTTCCTCACAAACACTGTTTACTTCCTTCATGCGCTGTGGAAGACAGTTTTCCTTCAGTCTTTCTACATGACCATCACCAGGATTCTCCTCAGGTCCTCTTGTGTTGGCACTGTCCAACACTTCATCTCTGTCCATTTCCTCAGAATGGATGACCCCATTTTTACTTGGAAGTGTGGCTTTGTCTTTTCTGACCTTGGACCCATTCTCCACTCCTACAAGGTCATGACCTTGAGCAGGAACCTCTCTCTGACTCCTGGTGACAACCATGTCCAAGGCTTCATCAACCTCCTTTTGAAGAAAATGGTAACATTGGCTATTATCACTTTCCACTCTCGCAGGATCATGACCCTGACCAGGATCCAGATTCTTGGTGCTCTTCATGCCCAAGACTTCCTTCTCCATTTCCTCAGAATGCATGTCCTTCCCAGGTCTTGTAATTGTGTCTCTGACTATGCTGGATCCACTTGGCACTTCTTCTGGTCCATGGTCCTGACCAGGATCCTCCACTGGACTATTAATGCTGGCCTTGCCCAAGACTTCATCTTCATTTTTCTCAATTTGAAGAGAATGGATGGACAAGTCAGACGGGCCATTCTCACTGTTAACAGAGTCTTTGCCCGTCTTGTCCCTGGATCCACTCTCCACTCCAGTAAGATCATGACTCTGACCAGGGTTTTCCATTAGACTCTTTGTGCTGGGTATGCCCAGGCCTTTGTATATCTCAATTTCCTCACCAGGGATGACCATTTCTGGCTTATACTGAAGTGAATTATTTTCTATCCTGGCCTGGGATGCCTTCTCCGTTCCTTCATGGCCATGACCCTGCTCATAATCCAAAGTACTCCTGGTCCCGGCCATGTCCGAGGGCTTGTCTTCATCTTTCTCCTTTTCCTCAGACTGGATAAACATCTCAGCTTGGTTTACCCCATTTGTACAAAAACCTTTGTCCACCGTAGCTTGGGGTCGACTCACCTCTCCTGCAAGGTCATGATCATGACTAGCATCCTCTGTAGGAGTCTTAACACCTGCCTTGCTTAAGTCTTTTTCCATTTCTTCAGAAGGAACTTCACTTTCACTGCCACTTTTAGGCAAGTCTTTGCCTATTCCAGCCATAGACCCCTGTTGCAGCGTATCATCCGAGGAGTTTCTAGATGCACTGACTACATTAGCAAATCTAGTCTCTTCATTGCTGAAGCCAATATACTGCTTTACCTCTGCTGACTGGTTTCTGTTACTGTTGACTTGCATAAGCTCAGACTCCAGACTGGACTTATTGGATTTTGGCACATCACTAACGAAATGTGTGCCATTGGATTTTGCAAGGTTTACATCTTCTACAAGGTCATTCTTATGCTTCACGCCAGCTGTGGCCTCATCTGTGGTGCCAGGTCTAGGCACCTCCTGACCTACACTAATCTCAGCAGAGCTAACTTTGGCAAAGGTGTCTGGTTCACACCTGTGCAGGTCAGTCTCATCCTCATAAACCTTTTCAGCGTTCTTGTTTACAGTACCATGCTTGTATTTCGCCTTCAAACATGGTGTTATGGCACAGTCTGGTATTTCATGAACCCGTGTTGTGAAGGAATCCCTTTTAGCTCCTTGTCCTTGTTCCAGCTTTGAGGGCATAACTTCACGCTTGCTCTCGGACACCGAGCTTCTCCTGGTGGATCGGACTGCTTTGCCCGACTTTCTCCACTTTCGGATCACCTGTGGTTTGACCTCACAAGCTCCAGTGTCACCTCGACACACTCTCCCTCCTCGGCTAGAGCCGTATGCCTCGCCCCCCATCCCCTCCGCCAGATTCAGATGAGTCCGTTGTCCAGCGACTCTTGGTCCAGCCACCCTGCTGTTCCCCAGAGTACAGAGGTAACTGCATCCCTCCGCTTTGAGGAAGAGGCACCGGGTCTGGGTCTGCCGGACCCCCTCTGAACCCTTCAGGGTGGCCACAGTCACCAGAGCACCAGGAGTACGAGGCGAGGCCAGGTTCTCCTTTGTTTTCCTGCAGAAATAATAAAAAATAATGAAGCTTATTCACGAGGGCACTATTCTGACATTGAAATGCAGGTTGATGTGCTTTAAAAAAAATCAAAGAAAAATACGAATTTTTAATCGTTTAAATAATAAACAAGTATAATAATGACTATTATAAGAACATTCTAAAATAAATATTCTAAAACATTTATTTTATTTCTAAAATAAACTAATAAAAGATTTTTTTCTAAGACTTTCTTTAAAATAAAAAAAATAGGTGAAAAAGATATAATTACTGATGAGTGAAATGTCATAAATAAATTATCATACAGATATTAGGTGATAATGTAAATATCTGACCATGCTCTCTGGCTGTGCAGCGGTTGGTGGTCCTGGTTTTCTCCTGCAGGTTTCCTCCTGCCCCTGTTACTGAAGCCCCCGCTCACGGCCCACGCCCTCAGGCCTTTGATCAGGGGGATCGCGCCGAACCCTAGGGCTCCAAACCCGAGGGGGGCGCTGCTTCGCCCACAGCCCTGCAGCAGCTCCCTGTGCGCCATGTCCAGGCACAGGTAGTTATTGTTGTTGTTCTGCTGTAGCATCTCAGTGGAGCTGATGTTCCTCACACCCTGGGGAACATTAGAGGAACCGATATCAAGAGGGAACATACAACATCAGACCACACATCCATCTATACATCTATACATCAACCCATCCATCATTTATCTATCAATCTATCAATCAATCTATCTATCTATTCACCCCTTGATCAATCATCTATCCATCAATATATCTATCCATGCATCCATCCATCTATTCATTTATCATCTATTTATCTATGTATGTATCTATCTACCTATCTATCCCTTTATCTGTTAATTCTTCCATCCATCTGTCTAAATAATAACACTTCATTCAAAAGTTGCATTTTTCATTCAAAAGTTTGAAACACTTAAAAATTCAACACATACACACCAACACATAAAAATAAACAAATATATATACACACACACACACACACATTAGAAATATATATAGATGTGTGTACACATATACAGTCATATACGTATAAAATGGTGGGATGACGGTGAGATGGCATGATGATGGTGAGATGGTATGATGATGGTGAGATGGTGAGGTGGTGAGATGGTGAGAAGATGGTATGATGATCGTAAGATGATGTGGGATGGTGGTGAAATGATGGTGAGATAATGATAAATCATGTTATGATAGTGAGATGGTAAAATGGTTTGATGATAGTGAGATGGTAAGACAGTATGATGATAATGAGATGATGATAGTGAGATGCTGGTGAAATGATGGTAAGATGATGGTGAGATGATGGAATGGTGATGGTATGATGATTGTAAGATTATGGTGAGATGATGGTACGATGATGGTGAATTGGTAAGAAGGTAAGATTATGTGAGATAGTATGATAATGGTGAGATAGTGAGATGATATGATGATGGTAATGAGATGGTTGGATGATGGTATGAGGATGGTGAGATGATGTGAAATGGCATGATGATGGTGAGATGTAAGATGTGAGATGGTATGATGATGGTGAGATGTAAGATGTTGTGAGATGGTATGATGATGGTGAGATGTAAGATGTGAGATGGTATGATGATGGTCAGATGTAAGATGTTGTGAGATGATATGATGATGGTGAGATGATACGATGATGGTGAGATATAAGATGTTGTGAGATGGTATGATGATGGTGAGACGATGAGAAGATGATATGATGATGGTGAGATGATGTGAGATGGTATGATGATGGTGAGATATAAGATGTTGTGAGATTGTATGATGATGGTGAAATGTAAGATGTTGTGAGATGGTATGATGATGGTGAGACGATAAGAAGATGGTATGATGATGGTGAGATGATGTGAGATGGTATGATGATGGTGAGATATAAGATGTTGTGAGATGGTATGATGATGGTGAGATATAAGATGTTGTGAGATGGTATGATGATGGTGAGACGATGAGAAGATGGTATGATGATGGCGAGAAGATGTGAGATGGTTCTGCTGGTTGAAGATGCTGCACACCTCCGTCAAAAGCAGCCCGCAGCCCCGGATGTTCTGAGGATGTTCTGATGAGGTTCTGATCAGGAGTGATCGATTAGGAGTGATCGATCACGTCATTGCCGCGTGTCTGTTTTTTCCTCCTCTTCACGCACAGAGCCGCGTCACGAGCCGCTCGGAATCACACACACGAGCATGCAGGGGCTGCTCCACCGCGCATGCGCGTTCATGCGCCTCCTCCTCCTTCTCCTCCTTCTCCACGCGCCATTGCCTTATCGATCACTGATCGGAGAACCGACCAACTCCCGATCGGCCTCCCGCGTCCTCAAGCCCAGCCAGGCGGTGCGCGCTGCGGAAGATCAGAGCCCCGCCCCTCCGGAAGTGACACACACACACACACACACACACACACACACCGCAACCCAGCGCGTGCGCGCTCCCGACCGACCAATCACGCCCTCGCGCTCTGTCATTCTTACGCACGAGCACCACGCACTCACGTCACACACACACGCACGCGCGGGTCCCCCTGTGTTTATTATTATTATTATTATTATTATTATTATTATTATTAATTATAATAATAACAATAATAATAAGACTGTGGATGTGATCATCTCTGTAGATCTACAGTGTCGCCTCTGACCTGCACTGTTCCAGCTGCTCCACCAGGGAGCGCCATGTGCAGTAAGTGCAAGAGCGCTATGGGAGAACACATACACACACAAACACACACACACGCATGTCTTAAACCCCTCCTCATTTCTCTATATTTATACTTTGAATCTCCTTGTTGCTGAAAAATACTATTTTCTGTCAGACTGTCTTATGGTTATATGGAGTAGATTAAATGAAAGAAATGGGAACAGACACTTTATCAGACAGTGTGTGAAGAGTAGAGTGTGTGATCAGACCCCTTATCAAACAGTGTGTGTGTGAAGAGTAAAGTGTGTGATTAGACCCTTTATCAAACAGTGTGTGTGTGTGTGAAGAGTAGAGTGTGTGATTAGACCCTTTATCAGACAGTGTGTGTGAAGAGTAGTGTGTGTGATTAGACCCTTTATCAGACAGTGTGTGTGAAGAGTAGTGTGTGTGATCAGACCCTTTATCAGACAGTGTGTGTGTAAAGAGTGTGTGATTAGACCCTTTATCAAACAGTGTGTGTGAAGAGTAGTGTGTGTGATCAGACCCTTTATCAGACAGTGTGTGTGATCAGACCCTTTATCAGACAGTGTGTGTGGAGAGTAGTATGTGTGATCAGACCCTTTATCAAACAGTGTGTGTGTGTGTGAAGAGTAGTGTGTGATTAGACCCTTTATCAGATAGTGTGTGTGAAGAGTAGTGCGTGTGATCAGACCCTTTATCAGACAGTGTGTGTGAAGAGTAGAGTGTGTGATCAGACCCTTTATCAGACAGTGTGAGTGAAGAATAGAGTGTGTGATCAGACCCTTTATCAGACAGTGTGTGTGTTAAGAGTAGAGTGTGATCAGACCCTTTATCATACATTGTGTGTGATGAGTAGTGTGTGATCAGACCCTTAATCAGACAGTGTGTGTGAAGAGTAGTGTGTGTGATCAGGCCTTCTATCAGACATTGTGAGTGAAGAGTGTGTGAATCATATGGAAGTACAGTTAGGGAAGAGGGAGGACCACCCTACCCACCCAGAGAGAGAGAGAGGACAGTTATACTGAGTGATGGGGGAGAGGGAGGA
>JBBJLS010043505.1:0-13785 GCA_037577275.1 Bryconaethiops microstoma
TGGAGCTGCTTTGTGCACTGAGACACAGTCATGCTGGAATAGAAAAGGTTCTTCCCCAAACTGGGTCCACAAAGTTGTAAGCATGGTGTTGTCCAAAATGTCTTGTTACACTGAAGCATTAATATTGTCCTTCACTGGAAGTAAGGGACCTAGCCAAAAGCCTGAAAAACAGGTGTGTCACAATATTTTTGTCCATATAGCGGATACATCAGACCATGGGAACACCACTTCCTTGGCAGTGAACTCCCATTCAGAGTGCCAGTAGTAGAGTACAAAACCCACAGAACTCTACAACTGCTCAAGCCTGCTCGAAACATCCCACAGCTGGACAGCTTCCACTTTTTCCCTCTTTGCCAAGGGAGACATTTTAGGTAGAAATGAAATGTTGTCGACATGCCAGTGTCAATATGGTGTTTGACCAATCTGGTATACACATCACATGCAAGGTCAGAATATTTTCTCAATGAAAACAGGAGTGAACTCACTCAGTCTTTCTCCCCAGCCTGGTTGAACTACATCAGTTTCTTTCCATTCTGTTTCCTGTGGCCTGTTTAGTAGAGCTGGATCTCAACTTGGCTCATATGAAAAATTTTGCCTCTCATGTTACTTGGTCTCAAATGAGGATTAGCCAGCACTCGTGTTTGCAAAGCTGTTTAACCTGCTGGGACTCTCATGGAAGGGTCAACCAAAATGTGGCAACTGACCACCTCGTTAGCGTATGATATCTGAAAGTTGTATCCATGGCCCACCGGGGTAAATAAGCAGATCTCTGCCAGCACAGTCTCAGGCCTATAGCATTGATCCCAAGACTGCTATTGGCACCACTGAGGTACCGTCCCCATACACTGCTCCCCCGCGTGGTGTGTTTCTGGCTGCCCGCTGCTTCACCTGGTGAATAGGGAAGAATTTCACACTGTTCACTCTGTGTGCTGTGGTGTGTTCACATATGACAGAATGGTCACTTTACACTTTGATGTTCCTTCTGGCCCACGAGGTAGCTTCCATACTCTAGGCCTGGAATACTTTGTTTGCTCTCTCATCATTGTCCTCTTCTTCAAAAGAGTAGGGCAGCTGGCAGCATAAAGAGTGGAACAAGATCACTTCAGTTCTCTGGGCCTCTTGGACAGCTTGCTCCAAGGAACATTCACTCCTTTGAGAAAGCAGGGATAGGCCTGCCTCATCAAAGCGCATGGGTCAGATTCTAACACCCGCAACGTCTCCCCTTTTCCACTATGCTAGCTCAGCAAAGCTTTAATTGACCTGAGGGGGCTGGGGGGCTGGAGTTCAGCTGAAGTCCTTCCCCTGTTCCACCTGAGGGAACCAGCAATGATTTTCAATTCCAGGCATAACTATGTGCCTATTACCTCTGCTGACCACCCATACATTATTTCTATTTTATCCAGAACCAGAGCTCCCAGGGGCTTTTTCCCATTGTAGCCAGGCAGATGGATAACCCCAGCGCCTGCAGGCTCGGAGCCACGCTAGTTCATTCAGCTCTCACTCAAGTCTTCATTAACACCCAAGTTGTCTTTGAGCACATGCTGTCTCGAGTTGTTGACTCTCCAATACACTTCACTCTGCCACTTCTGAAACCAGCCGTTGGTTAGATCAAAATCCCTTCACTAATTTAAGCTAGTTTTGCTAATCCCACTTCTAACATCTATGTGGCAACCGCAAAGGAGGACTGGAACATGGTGGAAAATGTGCAAAGCATATTGATGCTACATGGCTAATATTTAAACAATAGAAAGGCTCCACAAAGAGTATGTAGTTAAACCACACAAAAAACACACAGCTCCTAGGTTGTCTAGAATTTGAAAACATTGCAATAGAGACATTACATTACTCTATTAATACATATAAATAGACTACATCTATTTTATATTCATGAGATGCATATATTGTATTCATACAGGTCCTTGTGGTATACAGTCGTTTCCCACCCCCCCCACCCCTAGTTTTGCAAATTATTCAGGGATCAGAAGCGAAATGGTATGAACTAGTGTTGTACCAGGTGTGCTTATTCTCCTAAACATAAAGGTGCAAAAAGAGTTCTTTGGAACGATGCTACAGAGGAGCAACATGTCTCTGAGGAGCATTTTAATTTCTTAAAATTTTGTTAAAAACATCCTTAGAGAACCAAAAATAGTTCTTCTGTGGCAGCAAACCAAATAACTGTTTGGCACATTTGTTTGTAAGACTGTACATTCTGATTTTCAACACAGTCCAGTCTCGCACTGCTGTTTAACATCCCAGTAAACTAACAATGAGTTCTCCTAATGAAAGCTTTTGAAGCATCAGCTTTATGAAAGGCAAATTAATGTCAAGTATTGGAAAATATGATGCTGTGAAACAGGGAACATAGTCAGATTACGTTAATGGCTACTTAATGTTTGTTGTGCCTGACTATAAAAATAATGAATTATTCGTGCCTGTAAAAAACTGTTCTATACACAGTCATTAACATACAATGTCCTACATACAAAAGTAACTATACACAAAATAAGGGTTCCTTAAAGAGCTATTATTGACTGCTTTAAGTCATTGTTCTAAAAATATGACACATACAGCCAGCGGGTGCCTGATTTTACTTACTTTTCAATCCTGTTGTTCTTCTGAAAAAAAGCCAATTGAAGCAACTCGGGTAAAAGGTTCTATAGAGAACTGAAAGAACTTATTTCTTGACAGCGCACCAGCGCACTCTGTCACCTTTTGAGGACTGTACATACTGATTTTTAGCATAGGGAAATCTCAGACTGCTATTTAATTTCTTAATAAACCTACAATGAAAAAAAAATATGTTTCATTCATTTGTTTTTCAATATGAAAAAAAAAAAGTAAAACCACTCATATTTTCAGTTTTTGTTTCCAACACCAAAATGACAAAACATAATGGCTCATTTCCCAATTTCCCATTTTGTACTCAAAGCAAAATTGGAACAAACGGATAACGAGCTCATGTCAGATTTTTTTTTTTTCATTTGATACAAACACTGTGACTGGACTGACAGAAGAAAACTAGCACCTAGCCGTATAACACTGAGGGTGAAAGGGACCACTCGCTCCTGCGCACAGCTCTTTATCTGGAACATGGGGGCAGAGCGGGTCAAGCCATACCTCTTTGGAAAGGTCTACTGATTGGCTACAAGACTTTATATGTAAATTTAGTCTAGCCGGCAATTGGTCCGAGTTACTGATGCTCAACGCTGGACCAGTCAGATTTGGCTTTCGGGACTCACTGGACAAAATAGGCGGTATTTCCGCCCCCGGAGCGACATAGAAACACGGATCAGGAGTCGTTTGAATTGTAACAACCTCTGCTATTGGTTACTGATGTGTAATTGCTGTTATGATACACCAATCACATCGAAAAAAATGATTTTATACTAGCGGTGGAAGGGGGATGAGCGTTATTAAATTAGGGGACATTCATAATGCAGTAGTACTTATTGGCTTTTCTTTTAAACTACATAACACCAGTAAGGCTACAATGGTTTCACTACTGTGTCTTAAATAATTGTTAAAATCACTTTTTATGTTTAATTATAAAGTATATTTTATAAAGGTGACATTGAAGAAGTCGTCGGGGCAACTCAGGGACTTAAAGATGTGTCAAAGGCGATCAAGGAGCTGAGCGGATTTGCACATTCCTGACTGACAACAATACTGTTGCTTTCGGAGGCTGAAATGACTTTTTTAAAAGCTGTCTTTGGCTGTATTGTCTGCAAAGGTTTGTAATGTTTTAAATGCTTCAATGTAAAGACATTATATGAGATCACACCATGCACTGCATTATTACACACTACTCTGTATGTTCATGTGTGTTCTGGTAGACCTCAGAAACTGGGTGGAATTTCTTTATTTGCTGTATCAATATTACAAGCATCGAGTTTTTGCCACAGAACAATGTTTAGTACAAAGATTAAATAATTTTTTTTTTTTCTCCAAGATCACTTTGTCTCTGACTTGAAACCTTGGGACTTTTTGCCAGCATTGTGGTGCAGAGTGCAGGAGCAGTGCACCACAATGTCTGGGGTGCAATTTTGGGTCTAGGTCCTTTCCTAATTGCACTTGCCAGGCCTGCTGGGTCTAGAAATTGAACCGGGAACCCTTTGGTCACAAGCCCGCTTTCCTAACCATTAGACCATGACTGCCCCCAGTCCTCTAACCATCATTCACACAATCTTTTTATATATTTCTAACATTTAGATCATGTTGTGCTGATGTATATACCATTTACCATCAGTAATGTTCTAAATTATTGTATAAGTAAGCTTAAATCTTTTATCTTAGGTTCAATGTCAGATTATTCTACAAAAAAGAACAATTATTTACAACTAGATAAGCCATTGATGTTGCACGATTAAAATAACACCTATAAAGCACTGCTTAACTATGTTTTTACTTAACAGGTCCTATTGAGAAACCAATTTTCTGAACCTCCTGCAGAAGCTTAATTGGACGTATTGAGGGAGCAGCACCCATTCTTACTGCCCAAAGTGTCGGGCTGAAGACTTGGAGAACGGTATCCATGAAGTAACTGGACTCTCTGAAACATTGGCACCACTGGAGAAGTTATTCATTTAGTACGTTGTATTCACTACAGCAGCAACAAATGTTTGTAAACGTTCTTAATTATGTGCACTTTTGAGGTCTTATTTAAGCAACCCCCTTTTTGAAGGTTGCATAACATGGCACATGGAGAAACTGCCTAGTACTCTTGTGATTAAAAAGGTCATATTTGTTGCGCCTCAAATATGCACTTACAGAATATGTTCTATAACGTTTCAACTGTAACGTTCGTTTTTTCCAATGGCCATGTACACAGACGTAAATGTAAAAAAAGCACTTTTGCTATCCAGTACTGTGATAACTTGTTACATGTTACAATGTTAAATTATTATATTTGTTAAAGAGTTATCGTGTATTTTATACTTGTTACACTGACCTTTTGGACATTAAAAGACATGTAATGAGGTCATAAGAGTATGGGTATTCATTTCAACTAAAATTAAGGTTGTAATACCACAAAATATTGTTATTTTACATATACCTCTCTGTAATGTTGATGAGGTAAAACAGTGCCTCCTGAAAAACTCTATGGTCATTATGACCACTGTGTCAAAGAGAAGAGACATGTCTGAAAAGCTCTCTCCAATCAGCTCTTCTGCACGGCATCTATCTTCCTTAGATGAAAATGGGTCAACTGCAAAGGCACACATCCAAGTCAGGGAGGACCACAACTCCTGCTCGTACATGTTTGCTGCCTCTGCAGCAGTGGGCAGCAGCTCCTGTGAGATTCTTGCTGGACAACCAGCAGAGGCAAGCTGGTTTGGTATCCCTCTGCCTAAAATGTTGTGTGGGTAAAAAGCCTTTTTAGTTTATGATACAACCTTACCAGTTGTTATACGGCTTTATACCTACAAATACTACCATGCCTGGTATCCTATGACAGTTCCAGGACTGCACAACTCTTGCAAGTCCAGTTTGGCTTACTTGGCATGCCAGGTTGGAGACACAAAATTTGGTCACATTAATAATTGGGTAAACTATCCCATGAAACACGAGGGCCTGTTTCATGGGATAGTTTACCCAATTATTATCTTCTGGCCAAATTCTTTCCACATGAAGATTCAGTTTGGAAAATAAGATGCAAGACCAATAAAACACGAGTCACTGGATACTATTTTTGGTAAATAAAATACATATCCACTGGAAATGCTTTAGCCAAACTTAAAAAAAAAATCTAGATATGTGCTCAGTAAGACAAAATTCACCCTTGAAGAAGCCGTCTGCACGTAAGGTTGCCTGTCAATGTTGTGTTGGTGTTGAGCCAGCTTCTCTTGCATATACAGAGCCAGCTAAAATTCTCTGCCATGATCTACTCTGACTTGGTCCCACATGCCATTGTTGGCAACTGCTACTCTGTAATAAAACAAGAGTGCTAAGTTTAAATTCTTATACTTTTTATAGACAGATATGCCACAGTAATGACAAAGGAAATACAGACTGTTTCTACATTTACCATTGTGGCCAATACTTACATAATAAAACTATGTTTATAATCCCAATATAATACAAATTAATTTCAGTGTTTTAACCTTGAATGGACTTACCTGTAAACGTCCTCATGAATAACAAGGTTGTTCTTCACTGGCATTGTGGCTTCAGCAACAATTTTGCTGCTGAAGCCATCCACAGCCGGGACGTGTGTGACCCCGAACATTATCATCTTCTCATTCTGGTCCATGTGGAGTTTATGCCCCATATACACCACATTGTAAGGAACAGGGTTTAAGTTACATGCTCCCTAAAACAAGTATAACTAAATCAATGTAAAGGCAGTGGTCAAATTAATTAAAAATGTTCACAGAATCTATAAAATCCATACATGCATTGACTGCTAATAGTTGAACACAGATAGGCCTGGGATTTTAACGATCATCTAAGTGTTAATAATGATTATTAACATTGGTGAACTTACCTTGCGACGCTCCTCCTTATATGGTTGGTGCACATCTTTGAGAATTCTTCCCACTTCTCCTGCTCTAACTCCCACTGATGACAGGTATCCTTTCATCCATAAGACGAGCCTGTCTGTCAAAACATACATTTAGCAGTAAAGTAATAGCACCATATATGAAAGAGAGCTTTTTGGACAATGAAACAATGTTACTCATGGTAACATATGCTATTTATAAAACTACAAGTAGCATAATATGGTATAATGAGATACGATGCAGTAAAGTACCTATAAGCTTAATATACTCAGGCCTCTGCATCAACCTCAAACTTTTATAAAATTAAATACAATCTACACCAAAGACTCCAGAGTGCTACACAACTGTATGATCCCTAATATGAACTTGTTTTCAATATATTTACGCCAGTAAACAACACTCAAAAGAACAAAATTAAGATTTTATTGAGCCATTAGCATGAAAAATAGTCTGTTAATGTTGAAATGTGAAAACATACCTTATGTATTGATGATAAAATGGCTGTTTCCAAGTCTGTGCCAGACACGTGCCTCTCCGTAATTGGTGCTAAATACAGAACTTTCGAACTGACATTTCTGAGCATGTTGGAACACCTAAGTGCTGCGGCGCGATGGAAATCTCACCATGCATTTTCCCATTATCAAAAAGTTCTTTCACTACATTTGCATAATCCTCCAATCCGGCCATGATGGCAAAACTAGCTAATCTTATTTCTCACAATTGTATTGTTCGGGGTTGTATTACTATCAGTACAGTCATTTCCGGGTCACGGCGTTTGTATCAACTGAAAAAAACAAAATCGGACATGAGCGCTTGTTATCCGTTTGTTCCATTTGTGATTTGAGCACAAAATGGAAAATCGGGAAACGAGCCATTATCCGTTTTGTCGATTTGGTTTTGGAAACAAAAACTGAAAATACGAGTGGTTTTCTGTTTTTTGTTTTTGTTTTGTTTTGGTTTCATATTGAAAAACCAATAAACGAAGGTTTCAATGAGGTCTCCCACTACAGGTACTCGTATGTGCATTTAAAGCATCAGTTTAGTACTAGAAAAGCTGACGGTGTGACACAGTGAACGATTTTAAGATACTGAATGGATTACTATTTAGTATCTTAAATGCCTGCTGTGCAAGCTGTGTCTGATTAAAAACAAAAAAATTATTCAGCTCTGCTCTATATGGAGCGATCAGAGTGTCCTACATAGAGTATCTGAGATCAACGATATGGGGTACAATTTAAATTTGCTAATACTGTGACTTGTCTGTGGTGAAGTAATACAAAGCGCTTGTCTAATTGCATCCATTCAGCGTTTACAATCTAAATGGTCATGTCCCACTGAAATGCTCAATTAACTACGTACGATGTCTTTTGATAGAACAAAATGATAAATGAGAAAAGCCCCCTTTGATTACTTTAAACCCCACAATGAATGTAATCAAAGCCTTTCCCTGTTTAAAATGTTTAATGAATGCGGGATTTCGAAAAGACAAGTTCTACCGTGTGCTGTGAGCATCTGGACCAATCACAGTTTGTGAGTTTCTGTAGGCGTTTGTATAATTCAAAGCATTTGCATAACTAGACAAGTGTAAATTAGATCTGTCATTCCATTAAAATAATGAAAGGTAATTAACAGTTTTTCTCATTTCCTCAAATTTGACCTTTAAGAAAAATGTTTTATATTCAGTGTATTTCTTAGAGATTCATCATTAACCTTTTGAACTCCATGGACATATTTTGCAACCTTAGTCTCAGACTCATAACTCGTGACAGAAGTAACACACACATATCACTGAAATCGAGAAGACTTACCCTATACGATCATCTAAGTCCCAAGTTTGTGCAATAAATTAATCATGTGCACAAAAGAGAGTAAATTTAAAAGGGTTTCCCACAAAAAACACACTGCTGAAACTCCATAAAACATCCATGTTATTTACTTTAGGTGCAAATAAAGCGTGCATTCACTTTCGTGATGGTCCACACACTTGTCGTTGGATTCAGTGTAACAAATTCATCATTCATTATAATTTTTCCCACTTTCTTTCTATATAATAAATATATATTTTCATTCTGTTGCTATATTATTATTTTTTTTATAATGGTGTTGTGTCACATGTTTGTAACTGTTGGGGGATCGTGATTGAATGCATTCTGAAGGTCATCTGTTCAACTTCTTCAGCAATAGTAATGATACCAAGGAAGGTCAAATTCAAATTCCTTCTATAAATAAGCACATATTTTTATATTGTAATAAGCCATATGATGATATAAAAATGGCTATGGACCTTTACCCCATAAAAGAAAAAAAGTAAAATTTCACTAGGCGAAAACTAGAATTTGCTAATAAAAATGATATCAAGATTTAGTGGTTAGTTTCACATCAAATAATTACATAAATAAGTGGCCCTGGGTCTTCATAAAAAAACAACATAAGGCAAGAATGGGTAGCTTATGGAATTAAAATGTTATAGCCCAATAAATAAAGGGATGCAAAAACGCTCAAAAATGGCCCAGAGTTCAAAGGGTTAATCATGTTCAGTAACACTATTTTCATAGTGTGAACAAAGGGCTAACATGAATATGAACATCTTTAGAATATCCATAGAATTAACGCAGTTACCTAGTTTCATCACCTGCTGGAACATGCGAATGAGTATAATATATATGTGTGTGTATATTAGGGCTGCACGATATTAGGAAAACATGCGATAAAGCTGTTGAGTGTTGCGATGGCGATATCACATGCGATAAGTAAGTAAAAACTTAGCCTTTACAGTGTTAATGTTTTTCTGCTGGTAACATAGAATCCAGACGCTGACTAGTCTATGCAGAAAAAAATGAAATGCAATATTTCCATTCCAACATGTTTTTTTTTTTTTGTTTAAAGAATTTACTTAAACAGAGCATTTTATTGCCTCCCATAAAACATTTGAACCATTAAACATCGTTGAAAAAAATCTGAAAATAATTTTTAATCTTAAATAAATGTAAACATAATTAGCCAGAAAAAAATACCAAAAGGAACAATCTATAACAATGTAGTTTAACTCAACTACACGCATTGGGGAACAGTCACTGTAGGACACTATGCAATGTAATGTACTGTGTCTGTGTATGTAGTCATGTAAGTGTGTGTGTGTTTCTGTGTGTGCACACTAGTGAAAGCATGCTTTATTATGGCAAGTTCTTTGCTAGGAAAACCAGCATGTTTACTTTGCTAGGCTTTAATCATGTGCGTTGGCATGTTACATTATTTTCTGATGTGCTAAAAATTCTCACTGAAGGTGAACTAGTTGCAGGTATGCAGAGATACATCCTGGCTAGTTTACTCAGCTGTGGGTAGCCAGAGGATCTGCTTCACTGTCTATAGTGGGGGACAGCAGATAGCTGTTGAGTTCAGCTTCCACAGCTTGTGCCAGTTGCACGGAAGTAAGAAGAATTAATATTCAGTCATATGTCATTTTCCATTCAAGATCATGCAATATTTATTTATTATTTACATAAATATTCTAGAACCCTGTGTCAAACATCACAACATTATTACCTTCAGTGCTGTTGATTCCATTTCTGACGTCACCCTGGTCTTGATGTCTGAGACCTTTTCGTCAATGATGTAGTTGGCTTTGAATCTGGGATCCATGAAGCACGACATGTCCAGAAGTTCCTGGGTTGCTGGGTTACTGGGTTCTCATACTTAGTGTTCATGTAGTCCAGAATTTTCATCTTAATGGACTTTGTTAAATCACTGTCCTCTTCCTTCTCTACAAGGACTGATGTCTTCATCAGATGAAAGACCGGTTTCACACATGAAACACTCACGTAATTCTCACCTGAAAGTGCATCTGTAAATTCTTGTAGAGGCTGTAGTGCCTGGTTTACAGACTCAAGTATATAAAGGTCCTGCCAGGTCCTGCCAGGTGGGAATTAAATGCCTTGGTTTTCTGTCTGCTGAGAGGACGTTGGATAAGGCCTCCGCTGCTCCAAGACTCTCTCAATCATCTTTTGTCTGGACCCTCATCTTGTTGGGCATTCAGTGATGAGAGAGTGCTTCAGGAGGTTGTGCTCCTGCTGTGCCTTTCTCGGTGCCACCTTCTCTTTCCAGCTATGAGAGAAGTGTCCCACCAGTTTTTTTGCAGAGCCCAGCAGCTCTAGTAATGTGGTCATCATGTTTAACAGCATTTTCTAGGAAGTGGGGGAAACACAAGACAAATGTTTATAATTTAAACCTTACTGGCAAAAAAAAACTCAGTAGCCTATACACCATAGTTTTGTAACTACAGTAGTTAAAGGCTATTACCAGTACTACTATATCAAAACTACAGCATTTTAGACTGGCAACAATCACCTACCATGTAGTAACCTGTGTGTGTAAGAGCTTTAACGCAATATACAATACAAAGTCTGCACTTTCCCTTTAATAAAATGCTTACTTCATTATCTTCGTCATTGAATGAACGAATAATTAGGCCTAGAGGCAGTGCTGGACTTTCTAAAACGTCAGTAAGAGAAGATATGGGGAAGAAGAGTTTGTTTTGATTTTTACTTGGACAGCAAGAAGTAGTCCAAGTGGAATGTGTCTTTTCAAGCATGCTCAATTTAGAACTAAGAGTTCCTCAAGTTTCAGCTTCTCAATACAGCTGTGATCAACTAATTTCATGACCACTGTATCCTTCAGTATCTGCCAGTTATATCACGTGCATGTAATTTTCACTCAGTTTACAAGTGGTATGTGACTTTTGCCATCCCAGAAGTCTGGTTCAGTTGTCGCAGTTGTATCATATCATAACATGGTACAAAATTGTGGCTAATCCTGACATAGAACAGTGAAATTGAAGTGCCCTTTCTAAACCCACAATCTCCCTAAAGAGGCAAATTTGCAAAAAATTGTTTTTTGCTGTAATTCTACATATGCTAAGTACCAATTTACATAAGCTAGAATTAGTGCTGCTGACATTTAAGATGGTTTTTCCACCTCAGGTGCTATGTATAAAGCATCAAGCCAGCACAATTAAATTGAGCTCACACACAGTGAAAAAGAAATCATACTGTGCAAATATACAGAAAGGTAAAGCGGCTAAAGAGGTAAAAAGTAACACTGTTGTCCCTGTTGCTGTGTTAAAACTTTACTGCCCTGGAACAGTTTAAAAGGGCCACATATGTTGCCATGGCAATGCATTCAAGAAATAAGTTTCCAACTGTTTTGAGACAGAAAATTCATAGTTAGATCTGAATCAAAGCCTGAAGCTGGGTAAGCAAGAAAATGAGCATTAATTAGTAACATACAAATTACAATGTGTATATATATATATATAATGTGTGTATATATATTCTTAATGTGATTGGGATCAGCAGTTACGATGGTCGGGTTAGTACACAGTTAGTAATCAATTACACTATGGTTCTACTCCACATTATGGCAATCAGTGTACATACAGTATATCAGTGTTTTGTCCATTTCATGCAGCACTGGCTCAGGCCTGTGAAAGCTCAAAGGTCTAGAAGGTTTTATAAGAATTTATGTGGGGGTGGGATTTCTTTCTGGAGAAAAGAAAGGCTTTAGCTTTTGTTCCAAAACATGAAAGACACGAAGTAAGAGAGCCAAGTGGCAGATACTATCCTACAAATGCCAGCTCTCAAGTGTGTGCATTATTTATTGCCGCAAGCAGCCTCTTAAAGAAGACAAACGCACAATGAAAACAACCTGTGCTGCACAATGCACTGTGCTGCTGGAAAAACACAAAGCCATTAAAAATTTTGACAGTGAATTTCAGAAAATAAAACACAGCAAAACAATGCTCAAAAAATTGAGGCCTGAATAGAAAGAAATGTTAGTTTTCCACCAACTTTTTCATCCTATTTAATGATACAATGCTGAAGATCTTGTTAAAAAGTACTTTGGTGTAAGCCCACTCATTTAGAATAGAAAATATATAAAAAAACATACTTGTATTTCCTTAAGTCCCACAGTGTTTGGTTTGTAGTAAAAGGCTGTTTATGAGAGAAGGGATTCAGGGGTTAAAATATGGTTATGCTTGAAGATCATGCACCCAGTTAAAACTGAATTAATACCATTCTCTTTCAAAACTGAATGGATGAAAATGTATGACTTATTAGGCTGAGGCATACAATTAGTTTCTAGTAGCTCTTAAAATAAATGAATATGTGCATAATCATATTTTTTTTTCTTCTGAGAATACACAGAATGTTGACTAGACATTGTGCAGCACCAGTAAGTGTATGAGGCCATAAATAGGTTGGAGAGATGGAGAGATCTGTAATTACCTGCACATTTAATATTAACTGTATCATACAGTGGCTTGCAAAAGTATTCAACCTCTTTTCTGGATTACAATTTCTGATTACAAATTTGTACACATATTTGTCCATAAAGTATTTTAATGTGAACTCTTATGCTGGAACAATACATTTCCAAAGTCAAAATAAAACATTTTTTCTGCTGATTCATTCATTCATTCATTCACTTTCTGTAACCATTTAATCCTTACTGGGGTCACGGGTACCTGGAGACATGGGTACGCAAGGCAGGGGCGTCAGACCACTGCAGGGCACACACACCATTCACTCACACCACGGAGGAAATCCACACCACCATGAGGAGAACATGCAAACTCCACACACACAAGGACCTGGATTTGAACATCCAACCCAGGAGGATTGAGGTAACAGTGTTTTCTGCAGATATTTAACTAAAAAAGAAACACTCACATATAAAATGTGCATAAGTATTCAAACCCCAAGACTTTGCTGAGAAAACTTTTTCTGCAATAACAACTGAAATTTTGGGGGGGTAAGTATTTTTCGGGGGTAGGTGATTTGTCCATATTCTTCTTGGTAGAACTGATGGAGATCCCCTAGGTTGGTGGACAGGTTGGTGCCTATGGACAGCAGTTTTCAACTAGTGCCATAGATTCTCAGTACATTTGACTTTACTTGGTCACAATCAAAACCTTTCTGTTTTTGAACCATTCCAGTATCACTTTGGCCTTTGGTTTAGGGCCATTTTCATGTTGAAAGATGATTCTTTGCGCGAGCCATAGGTCTCCATGGGTATAGCAGACTGGAACAAGTTCTCCTGCAATATATGGTCGGCATTTGTGTCCTTCCATTTTCCCTTCAACTTTGACAAGACTCGCATTACTTGATTCTTTAAGTGGCTTTTAGGTGAGTTCTATGTAGTTTTCCACAAGACTACTCTGTCTCTAGGGACAGAGAATAGACATAACAAGGTGGAACTTACTGTAGCTACACTGTGCTTCTGGAAGGCC
>JBBJLS010043515.1:0-13785 GCA_037577275.1 Bryconaethiops microstoma
CATTCTGTAAATATACATACATATACTTAGGTTTATACATACAGACGTACATATGTACTTTATAGGCTGTACATAATTATATTTTTATATATATCTTTTTAAGTTATTTGTATAGTGTCCTTTTTATACTGTACTGTTGTGTGGTAAAGTTTTTATTCTGTCTGCCCTAATAATGCAAATTCTTCACCTGTGGGACTAATAAAGGTTTATCTTATCTTTTTTTCATAAGCTTTTTATTCTGTTTTTCTTTTGTTTCACTTACTCGTCACCCCATACACCACCACACTGTTGTTTGTCGTACTGGATTGTTTTATATTTGTTGTACTGTATTTTATTTACTATATTTATTGTACTGCATTGTATTACTTTTATTGTACTGTATTGTATTTATTATATTAATTGTACTGTATTGTGTTGTATCATATTTATTGTACTATATTGTGTTGTATTGTATTTATTGTACAGTATTGTAGTATTTATTGTAACATATTGCACTGGATTATATTATATTTAGGGCTGTCAAGCGCCCCCTAATATAATGGTTCTGGCACCCATGCATAAAGACATCTCAAAATACAACAGAGACCATTTTGCTGGGGAGTTAGTTAGCTGGTATATTTCTCATATTTTTTGTACTGTATTACATTTATTACATTTATTGTATTGTATTTTCATCTCATCAGGTAGTTTGTAATGGCAATATATATGTATATATATGCTTGGTAACATCAGACATTGACAAAAACAGTAATATGCACAGAAGAGAAACTATTTCACTTATCAGTCCTTGGTGTTTGGCTGTGTGTTTGTGTACATTACTGTTTGATTATAGCTTTTTACTTTTTTTTTTTTACTTTTTTTCTCAGCAGCTGCAGTTATTTTTATTTTGTTCTTTTTCAGTGTTTAATCGGCCTGATGCGCGCGCCCGACACGCCGGGCCGATGACGCAAGCGTCTCTGTGGCTTATGTGCGTGCGCGCTCCCGCCGCGCCCTGTTGCCGTGTGCGTGCGCGCGGCCGCTGGGTGAAGATGGCGGAGCGGGCCGGGAGCGGATAAAGGAGTCCGGCACGGAGAGAGAATAAATCAACACGGCGGAGCGGAGGAACCGCACAGTACGGTAACTACCGGCGGCCGTGCGGTTCGTGGGACCGGGCCGAGTCAGATGAGCCCGCAGAAGCGGCGAGTTTTTGTTTTTGAGGGTGTGTAGAGCTGCGTTAGCTCCGTTAGCATCGTTAGCGGCGTCGTTTGAGTTCGGGGCCGAAATAACGGCGCTTTTTCACCCGCCGCGGCCTGAATACTCCTCCGAAACCGCCTCACAGGGACAGGGTCCGCGGCAGGGCACCAGCCAGAGGGTCCCTTACGAAGGGGTGTGTTTTTGAGCCTGCATTTTTTTGGAATGAGGTTGCAAAATGGACATAACCCCTCTCTCTCTTTCACTTTCCCTCTCTGTCTGGATCTCTCTTTATCTTTGTCCATCTCCTTCTGTATCTGGCTATTCTTCTCATATTCTGTCTTTATGCCTATGTCTCTCTTTCTCCATCTCCTGTATTCATACCTGTCTATTCTTGCTCCCTTTCTTGTTCTCTGTCTGTATTGCTTTCTATCTCTGTGTCTGTCTTGCTCTTACTTTGTTTCTATCTCTGTATGTCTGTTTGTGTCCATTTTTCTCCGTCTCCTATGTTTGTCTCCCTCTGTCTCGATCTCATTCCCCTTCCGTTTTTATGCCTCTCTCTTCTCTTTCTCTATGTCTCTGTTCTTCTCTAAATCCTGGGTCTTATGTCTTTCCCCATTCTCGCGCTCTCTGTCTATATGTCTCTTTATCTTTCTCAGTCTCCTTCTGTATTGTCTCTCTCTGTATCTGCGTATCCCTCTCATCTCTGCCTTTTCTATCTGTCTCTTTTTTTGTCTCTCTCGTTCTCCATCTCCTCCTGTGTTTATGCCTGTCTATTCTCACTCTTTCTCTGTTTCCTGTATTTCTCACTTTGTCTCCATCTCTCTGTGTCTGTATGTCTGTCCATAATCTGCTTTGTCTTTGTCTCTCTATCACCTTCCATATTTATGTTTATCTCTTCTTTTTCTCTTTCTCTGTCAATGTCTTTGTCCTGCTCCTTCGGTGTTATGTCTTTCTCCCTCTTCTCTCTTTGTCTAGATGTCTCTTGCTTTCTCTCTCCCTAAATGTATCTCCCTCTGCCTGGCTAGATGTATCCCTCTGTCTGGCTAGATGTCTCTCTCTCTTTCTCTCTGTTTATTTCTCACAATTTCTTCCTGCATGTATGTCTCTCTCTCTCTCTCTCTCTCTCTCTCTCTCTCTCTCTCTCTCTCGCTGTGTCTGTCTGTCTATTTCTCACCATCTCTTCCTGTATTCACGCCTGTCTCTCTGTCTATATGTCTGTTTTTCCACCTCTCTCTCCTTAACCTGCGTATAAAGGCCAGACTGATGATAAACAAAGAGCTTCAGAACTTCCTAAAGCTCCTTTTTTCATCCTCTGAGCAGTCGGGACCGATGATGCTCTGAGCTACAGGTGTCACTTTCCCAACAGCATTAATATGGAAAGACTATTATAACTGGAGAGTGGCTGGGGGTAACACATTATGTGATTTGTGTTTTGATATGTTTTGTAATACTG
Organism: Bryconaethiops microstoma; assembly: GCA_037577275.1. Lineage (NCBI taxonomy): Eukaryota > Metazoa > Chordata > Actinopteri > Characiformes > Alestidae > Bryconaethiops > Bryconaethiops microstoma. The sequence goes on from JBBJLS010043515.1 coordinate 2,627, forward strand.
GTATAACAGAAGGCTGCTGTATGCAAATGAGCCTTTAACCAATCATTATGTTGCTGACAGGGTGACCAATCACAGCTTCATAGTTCTGATGAACCGAGGTCCTCATGTAATCCAAGAAAAGTCTCTTGACTTTAATTTTAATCTTTAAAGGCACTGATTGGATGTTTTTGTAGCTTATTTTCCATATATGTACTGTATGCTTGTGAGGGAGTAAATGTTCTGTTTAAAACGATGTGCAAAATATTTTTTTATCTCAAAGTGATATTGAAAGGAATTGCAGTCACAATATGTAGCAGTAAAATCGCAATGCTAATATTTCGTCCATATGGTGCAGTTCTCCTGTACCATATGGATTTCTGACTCAGATCTGTCTTCTCTTTGCAGGCAGCATGTCCCGGTCCTCCGACAGCGAGGATGGCTGCTTCGTTGACATGGACACCGAGGACAGTGGGGTCACAGTAGCCAGTCACGGCGAGGACTCTGCTGTGGACATGAAGTCAGGCGGTGGCACCGGAGAAATGAATGCTGACTGCTCGCTGCAGCCCGGGACGAATGGACAGAGAGCAATGGGGGAGCTGCCGGAGGAGGTTCTGGAGTATATCCTGTCTTTCCTTTCCCCCTATCAGGAGCACAAGACCGCCGCCTTGGTGTGCAAACAATGGTATCGCCTCATCAAAGGTGAGTCCATTGAAGTCCAGGGGGGTAAACAACCGTTATCGTGACACTGGCCTTTGCAGTGTTATCTCTAACCAGTCACAAGGTTTATACATGACAGATGTGGGTGTTATGATAGAAGTGATCATTTCAGTACTGTTTAAGCATCGTGAGGTGTATCGAAATCACAGCTTATCACAATTTCAAATGTAACAACACAACATTGTATCGAATTGCGTCACATATTTTTTGTACTAAGACTAGCAGTGATTGGAATCACCGGTAACCTCTCAGTATATCACAATACCCATCCATTAAAATGTACTTAGTGTATGTTACACTTCAAAACCAGACAATAAACATTTGTTTTAACTGTGCTTTGTTTTCATTTGTTTATTTTTGTAAAAACACAGATGTAAAAACTTCAGGCCCGTAGTATAAATGTAAACTAATATATGTATATCTGTATAAAAACAATCCGTCAGTGTGGCGCAACCTGAATCACTAAAGAAAATAATACAGAATATATGTACAAAACAATGGCAATACATAATTATTTTTTCCCCCCATCTCTAATGACTAGTATGGAAAGTCATTAGAGATGATATTTCCTTTTATAATATGGAAAAATAATAAATATGTTCTAGTTTTGTAACAAATCTAGCACCTACGTACTCTGGTTGCTTCCTGTGGGTTTGAGCACCTGCTTTTAGATGCTCTCTTAAGTGAAGCTTCCATTAAACAGCTCGTTTTTACCAATTTTTTAAAGCAAGGCAAGTTTATTTATAGAGCACATTATCATACGCAGGTCACTCTTGCCTTACAGGGATAAAATAAGCATAAACACAAACATAAAGTAAGCAACAAAGTTAACCATGAAATTAATATGTAATGAAAGTAGGGTTTAAGGTACGTTAGAGATGAATTAAGCAATATACAAGAATACAGATTAAAGTGCATGAAGGAAAAGGTTGAATGTTTGCATTGGCTGATTCTCAAACTTTCGTTTTTTGGGAAAATAAGTGTCATCTTTAATTGTGACCGTGCTGTCGACACAGACTCATTTGTGTGTTGTGTGAATCACCTCCAGTTCCACTTTGAAGAGTGTAACCATGTCCTTCTATGTCTCCAGGTGTCGCATATCAGTGTTACCACGGGTTCCTGAGGGCCGTGCAGGAAGGAAACATTCAGTGGGAGAGTCGCACCTACCCATATCCGGGGACACCCATCACCCAGCGCTTCTCACACAGTCAGTACAAACACACACACATCTCAGCCTTCCTCACCTCTTTCAGCTCCTTTCACACCTGCGATTTATTCAAAACCTCAGCAGCAGTTAACCCTTAGAACCTTGAGGGTAGTTTTTCCTCTTTCTGCATTATTTGAAAACTTACACTCCTCCTGCAAACACACCCCCACACATCGATTTTAAAAATCGATGCCATTTCAAAATTCCGTTTCAAATGTTTTCTTTTAAACATAAAACACACGAGATCTTTAAAGTTTGAGATCTGTTTCTACACAACATGATCAAATACAGACCCAAACACACAGAAGCTCCAAATAAGGATGTTTTAGCAGCAATGCACTGTTGACACGGCGACACGTCAATCACTTTCTGAGGGTTAAAAGGTGTTCGTTCCTGTAAACGGACTAATAAATGTGGGGGGGGGAGGCCGTATGCGTTTGTGCTTACATTGGTGCTGTTGGATGTGAACGGGCATATGATTTGAATGCACAGCTCTAAGGGCACTGTTGCACCACGCATGATGAAACAAAAAATAAAATGAACCATATACAAATATTTTTATTTTCACAAGTAAGTAAAGTATGTTCCAGGTGGAACAAAAACCTTTAAGTAAGGTAGACTGTATATAATCATGTTTTAGCAACGCTGTGCTTCCGACACGCCAGCGCTTCGTTCAGGTGCTAAGGGCTAAGTGGTTCAGTACCTTCTCACCTCTTTCTTTCACATACACACATGATTGTGACTGCAGACACACACATGTTGATGAGGATGTGGGACCGCGTCGTGTTCAGAATCTGAAACCAGAGCTGCTGCAGCTTGTTAAAGTGAAATACGGTTTCTTCTTTCTTTTGAAGTATTTTTTTAATACAAAGACACACAAACGAGCAGTGCAGAAAACACACAAAACATAGTTAATCTTGACCTGAAAAGCTCTTGGAAAAATTCCACAGAAGCTGAACTGGAATATTGCTTTATGAACTTTGTTTGTAGGCTGAGAGTCTTTGAAAGTCCTTCTGGAAGCCAGCAGAACTGTTCCTCACGACTACATTAAAGTACAAGAAAGTCTAGGTCTTTGGAAGCAAAATGTGAAGAAATGAGAGGAGAGGGGATGAAGACTTATGCACGGTGCTGTATGGTGTTAAAATGCATGTATGAGTTATGAGGAAAAATAAAACACAACTCGGTTCACCTGTGTTTAATCTTCCCTTTTAATTTCTTTCGAATTCTACGGACTTCAGAAGCAATGGTTTCAGAAGACCAAAGTAAATGCGCGCACACACACACACACATATATGTATTTGTGTGTGTGTGCATTATAATTATTGACATTGTGTCAAATTGCTATTACTTTTTATTTTCTCCCATGTCTATATTTTATTATAAACAGTAGCTTACATGTTAAAAATATAGTATTTTTTGCATGTTTTATAAAAGCGCTGAGCCACTGGACATTGCGTGGTTTTACTCCACATCACATTGTTCCTAATGATGTATTAATTAATGCTTGCAGCTCAAAACAGCTGTTGAGAAAAGCTAAAAAAAATTTTTTTAAAAAGCACAACTTTCAAACATAAAGAGCAAAAAGAGCTGTGTGCGTGCGAGGTGTCTGAGCCACAGTCTCCTGAATGTCTGTGTCTGGTGAAGCACGGCCGTTTCCCGTAGGGTTTTGGTGAGAAAGAGCCGGCTCAGCAGGTCTGTGTGAAAAGACTCTTGCTGTCATTTGGCTTCACACCCCACACACGCGCGCACCCTGCTTTACACTGCTTAGTGCAGCACGGGAGCAGGGGGGAGTGTTCATTTACTGTTAATTTCACACACTTTTCCGCTCAGAAGTGTTTCTCAGCAGGCAGGTGTGTTTATGAAGTGTTTCAGCTCGCAACTGACAACAGAGTAGAAAGAATAAAACACCAGTAGGGAATTAAAACCACAAATTAGATCATAGTAGTTAAAGGGGCACAAGTAAGGGTAAAAATATAAATTAATAAATATATATATACCCACACATAATTTAAATTGGTGGGTGAACTGTTTCTTTAATCATCTCTGATGAAACAGGAAGCTGAGGATAATGAGCACGCACTGTTCCCCATTCAGAGCGGTTTCGCTTCTGCTATGGAATCAGTTGGAAAGCAGATGTATAAAATAAACTGTTTTTATAAATACATACAGTACTGTGCAGAAGGCTTTGTGTCAGACTATTAGAAAATGTTGCTGGTCGATCAGGTTCAGAATTTTGATTAAAAGACATTTTTGCGGGTCATTTGACAGTGATGATCCACTGCCTGGTGTGGTAGAAAGCTGTATGGGGCGCAGTGTGTGTGTTTGTGTCGGTCTGTGAAACTGTCACTTTAATTCTCATTTAACTGTATTTGATTTGCGTCATTTTTTTAAAGAACTGGCCAGAGAACATCATTTTTTTTCACGTTGTGTTCGCTATTATATCAACGGATATTTCATCGTAACTCTTGAATTTCTTTTGCAGACAAAAAATATAGATAATAGTTCTGATTGCCTTGTTAACATAGTTGTAGTGTGTTTTAAATGAAGTGATATCGCAGTACTACAGAATATTGTAGTCAATCATGTCAGATTTTCAGACCATCTCTGTTTGCCAGGATGTTTACAATGTGCATCATGTAGCTCAGAACGTAAAAAAACAAAACAAATATAATGTTAGAAATAATCGTATTTATGTTAAAAGATGATAAGTTAGTGTTGCTGAAATGTGCCCAAAACCCCTGCATGTGTTTGGCATTCATACAGAGCAATAGCCTTGTTTTTGAATAATTAATGGACGTTGCAGCCTAATCTGGACAAACAGAGCGTCAGCAGTTCCTGATTGGTTACTCAGCCTTTCTGCCATATATCCATATTTGAAATGACTCATTTCTTGTGAAACCATTAAAAAGTGTAAGTGTGTGTGTGTGTGTGTGTGTGGTTAATGGGCTGTTTAAAGACGATTTCAGTTGTAAAATTTGTGCAAAAAAAGTAGACCCTAAAGGCTTCTGTTGTTCCTCAATTTGTTTCCTTATTTATTTATTAAATTTAAAGCTGCTAATCAGCCAAAATGGAGTTAATGTCTCTGTGTTTGTATTTTGAAGGTGCATGCTACTACGACTCGAACCAGTCCATGTATGTGTTCGGCGGCTGCACCCAGAGCAGCTGCAACGCCGCATTTAACGACCTGTGGAGGCTCGACTTGAACAGCAAGGAGTGGATCCGTCCACTGGCTTCAGGTACACACACACCTGCACCGAGCACTATGGAACTACACATACCTGCACCGACCACTGGGGACCTGCAGACAAGCAAGATCTGCTCTCCCAGACCACACACACACACAACTCTCACTCACTATCAGAGGCTGCTTTTGACCTACTGACTGAGGAACCTTCCTCAAACCAACCTGTATCAGCTGCAGAAACACCAGAGCAGCAGAAATAATAAACAAATACATTTTTTGTCAAACATTCTGCTTGCTTGACTTTATTTAGCATAGTTAATAATGCTCCGCCTGACTACTTTTCATTAATGCGACCCGTCACACCGGTGTGATCTGGAACATTCAACACTGAACGTTCTAACACTTCCAACTGCCGAGCAACACTGCAGGTTAATGGTGATTCAGGATTACAGTCGATACACCGTCATCTTCACACTCTGCGTTTTATATTTATACTTTTGTATATCTGACAGTCCATCGGTAACTGAATCACATTAAACTCGTCCCAAAAGCTGACGCACCAACTGACAGACAGAGCACAGTGCAGAACACTCAAGTGCACAACACGCACAACCCAGAAACACACGCTCCCTGCTTGACGCTGCAGTCGACATTTTACAACTGTTGAACCACCTGCAACACATCAAAACAACACCAGCAAATGATCCTGCAGAGATTATAAAAGCTTGTTAGTTACAAGCTTTTATAAAACATCTTCATCAAGCATTTATTTTCTCCTTTAATTGTTCATCCCTACTTTGGCACTGTAACCATGGCAACTGCACCTTGTGCTGTTGAACAAATCCTGTCGCACGAGTCAGAGTCGAGTCAAACCAGCATCGTGGTGAATGTCGTCTCACTGATTAGATATTTAGAACATTAACATTTTCATTTTATATATATGCGCGCACACACGCACACACACACACACACATATATATATATATATATATAATTTATTTACTTACTTACTTACTTACTTACTTACTTACTTACTTACAGCATCAAAGGGACGTGTGTGGTGTCCTGAAACTGCAGCTCTGCAGTCCGGCAGTGTAACCAGAACGAATACAAGAACAATTCACAAAACAGAGTAACATTGTTGAGTTTAAGTGTGGAACGCCAGAGCATACATTTACATTTAGCAGATGCTTTTATCCAAAGCGACTTCCATTCCCTAACTACAGGGAACAGTCTCCATGGAGCAACTTCTCAGGAACCCAGTGGTGGTCTGCTGAAGGTAGGATTCGAACCCATGACCTCTTGGTCCAGAGGCAAGTATCCTACTCACTAGGCGGCCACCACCACACAAGCCCCAAAAAAATGTAATGCCACGGATAGAACTGTTTAAAAAAAAAAATCCCACCAGGTTAAATCACATTATTTTAGAATACTAAAATGGCTCAGGTGTGCTGTGCAACATTTGAGTTTCTTTCATCAGGATCTGGCAGTTAAGCCAGTGTTCATGTTTTGCCACAAAATTATGTCCTGTGCTGCCACAAGCACAGTGAATTCATTATTAATAATAATAATATTAATGCTGAAGTACTGGAACAAGACACGATGAGGACTGATATAGGTCGGTGCAGCCTAGCCACCATTCCCATTACGGTTCATTTATCAGCACAATCCAGAGGCTCTCTAAAACTGGCTCCATTAAAGAGAGCTGAAGAAGCTGTAGTTTTTTTGTGATTATTGCTAATGTTCTTAATTAATGAACTGTTTTTCCAATGAGACCGTGGCAATCGTATGAACGTCATAGTGTGTTTGTGTGTGTTCATAATCTGTCTTGCCTTAGTTGACTGAAGATTTGTGCCCCTAACATTTGACCTCTACCCTGTAGCTGTACTGTTTCTCCTGTTGGTGAGGTGTGTGTTTGTTGTGTGTGCAGGATCATACCCCTCACCTAAAGCTGGTGCGACGCTGGTGATGTTTAAGGACCTGCTGGTGCTGTTTGGGGGCTGGACCCGGCCCAGCCCGTACCCTCTACACCAGCCCGAACGATTCTTCGACGAAATCCACACATACTCGCCCTCCAAAAACTGGTGAGCGGAATAAGAACAGTAGTTCATTCATACATACAGTAAAACAAAGTAGGTTTAGTTTGTTTCATCAGCACAAATTGGCTGTCATTCAGAACAGACAATCTGTTATTTTTAATTTGAAAGAAAGTTTGAGCATAAGCTTCAGTGCATTGTTAGCCCCAGTGCAACGTTTAGCTTCACTGCATTATTTGCCCCAGTGGAGTTTTAGCCCAATTTTCAATGCAGTAATAGCTCTAAAAACTAACTAACTGTCTCTGTCTCAGGTGGAACTGCATTGTCACTACTCATGGACCTCCCCCGATGGCTGGACACTCATCCTCGGTCATTAATAACAACATGATTGTGTTTGGAGGTTCTCTCGGAGCTCGTCAGATGTACGTAAACATTCTTCTCTTCATTGACAGTCTCCGCCACTCAGCATACAGAGAATCACGGTTCATGTACCTCTTTGGGCGGAGCTTCTCATAATACATATTTGATGTGTATATTTATTGTGTATTTCAGGAGTAATGAAGTTTGGGTTTTGGATCTGGAGCAGTGGTCCTGGTCGAAGCCCACCATTAAAGGCACCTCCCCCCACCCCCGTGGTGGACAGTCTCAGGTCAGATTATCTTCTGCTCACCTTTTAGCACGAATGACTGCCTGGTGCATGTCCTCTAGTTTACCTGCATTTGTCTCCACAGATCGTCATAGATGACGAGACGCTGCTGATTCTGGGAGGCTGTGGGGGCCCTAATGCGGTGAGTCACCCAATAAGGTCCTGCATTAATTGATGGATAATTATTTACGATTCCCCTCTCATGCTCAGGCTGTAATAGTTTTATTAACCCGTCAGTGGATAGCTTTTTTTTATTTTTATTTTTTTGCTCCTACCCGTTACTGAGTGTGTGCGCCAGCATTTCCCACAGAAATTCAGCAATCTGTTACTTTGTGTTGTGAAATGTTCTTGTTGCTCTGCCAGAATAGCACTTTCAGAGCAGTTTCAGGCCAGTGGCGATACAGACAGTGACCGCCTGACTCGTGCCTCATTCTACAGGATGATCACATTTGTTGTCTGACAGCACGAGATGTGGTTGCCATAATTACATTGCCATAGTTGTTATGAATGAACAAGAGAGGATAAATACTTGATAAAAGTTTGTAAAGGCGTGTAATCAAAACAGCTCCACAGGGTCGTTTACCACTGTTGCTTTGACACGTGTCGGGTGGTTCAGTAGTTGTGTAAAATGTTAAAATTTGTTTTGGCACTCTGTCATTTAGTGCATCAGCTGTTGGGAAGCAGCCTGTGTTGAGAGTAATTTAGTTACTGATGGACCTTCAGATGTATAAAAGTATAGTTATCAAAAGATGATGTAATGAAGACGGTGTATTGACTGTAATCCTGAATCTCCATTAACCTGCAGTGTTTATCAGCAGTCAAGTGTTAGAATGTTGAGTGTTCAGGCGGTGCAAACTTGAAGCTACCTGCTGACAGGTTCTTTTTTTTTTTTTTCTTTCTTCCAGCTGCTGAAGGATGCTTGGCTGCTGCACATGAGCGCCCCCACGTGGTCTTGGCAGCAGTTGCGAGTGGAAAATGAAGAGCATGGAGCTCCCGAGCTCTGGTGCCACCCAGCCTGCAGGGTACGTGTGTAGAGGGATATCAGAGTGTCCATTTATACAGTTTACACAGTACACACAGAACCCAGATAATAAAAACAATACACTTCTTATGTTTGAAAATCTCCCAAGAATCTTAGTTTGGTCGAGACATGAGCACCTACTATATTTATGATAATAAATTCTAACCCATTCTAATGCATAATATGCAGCTTTAATCAGGCTGGTTTGAACCCAAAGACAGTCCAAGAACTTTCTGACCAAGCCCAACCCAAAGCACATCTCTGATTTTTTTTTTTTTTTTTTAGCCCAAATACAACGCATGTCAGAAAATATTGTTTTCCAAAATTGACCGAAAAAAGGCACCTCATTGAATTTTAGGTCTGAAACTGACTGGAGCTCAGGAAAATTCACTCCGAAATTTAATATTGGCCCATTGTCACCTAATATGTGGGAAGATCCCAGACAGGATGGTGGCACAGTAATAGCTGTCATCATTTCATGGATAAATAAAACATAATTAAATAAGCAGTCGGCAAACGTTAAGATTGAATACTGCTTTTACGAATTTATATATGAATTCAGTGCTTTTAAACATCCCAAATGTTGTTAGTTTTTCCTGGACTTTCCAGTTGGTGCTGTTTTAACTGGTTCAGGCCTTAAGTTTGATGTGCTTTGTTATGCTTGAATGATTCATTTATAGGTCACTGTGTGGCATAATGAGCAAAATACATTCCTCTAAAACTGGGCAGAACTGTTCCAAGTCTACAGTAAAAGAGTCTGGCTCTTCGGAAGAAAAATATGAAGAAATACGGGGGATAAACTCTTCAGTACTGTTTGTTTTTTTTACATTGTTATTTACAGTATTTTTATTTCTCTCTCTTTCTCTCTAGGTTGGTCAGTGTGTGGTGGTCTTCTCTCAGGCCCCCTCAGGTCGAGCCCCTCTGAGCCCAAGCCTTAACTCCCGCCCTTCCCCCATCAGTGCCACCCCTGCCCCCCTGGGGCCGGACCCTCCCTCTTTGCGCTCGCAGTCTCCGGTCCGCAGTGGCAGCAGTGGTGCCGCCGCCCTCGTGCTCGGCTCTGCTGAGGAGGCTCCCTGCGTCAACGGCCGCTGGGGTACTCTGCGCCCTCGTCCCAGGGGTGGGGCCAGAGATGGAAGCCCCTCCTCCTCCTCTTCCTCTCAGCAGCCGTCTCCATCGCAGGCTCCGGACAGCCCTCCTCTTCCTCCACTGCTGAACGGCTCCTCCCCCTCACCTCGCACTAGCCCCTCCCAGGCCATGTCTCCACCCTCCAGGCCTCACAGCCACGCCCACTTGCCCACAGACTACGGTTGGGAGTCTCCGCCTCCTTCGTCTTCTGCTGCTCCTCATGATCCTCTGAGCACAAACGGGCTGCACACGCCTCCCCGAACTCCGCCAGGCGCCGTGTCGCCCGCCGCTCTCCGCAGAGGCCTGGAAGCCGTGAAAGCCCTCTCTTCTTCCTCTCCTTCCTCCCTCCCATCATCCTCTTCCTCTGCTGCCCAGCCTGTCGCCTTAAGAGCCCTCTCTTCGTCCTCTCCATCTTCTTCACCATCCTCTTCATCCGTGTCCCAGCCTGGAGCAAGCTCTGCCCCCAGCAGCACACCTCCTGCCCCTTCATCGTCCTCCAGTCCCCCCTCGCAGGCCGCTGCCGACGGACATTCCATCCCGCCAATTGCGCGCCGCCTTGGCCACCACCCGCCTCAGAGCCTCAATGTGGGCAAACCACTCTACCAGTCGCTCAACTGCAAGCCTATGCAGATGTATGTGCTGGACATTTCCCGGGCTAAAACAGACGCTTTGGTCTCCTGGAGGGTTTATGGGAGTGGCGGAGCCCCCAGCGCTGTCACTGGACCCCCAGAAACCAGCCTGCACACAGTGGTCCAGGGCCGTGGTGAGCTCATCATCTTTGGGGGGCTGATGGACAAAAAGCAGAACGTGAAGTACTACCCCAAAACCAACGCCTTGTACTTTGTCCGTGCTAAAAGGTAATGAGTCACGACATGAACCGTGCAAGCAGTAGCCTATTAAAGCGGCCGTTTTCAGACAGTCCTTGTGCTCCAGCCTCAACAAAGACACCCAGTGGGACCTGCCTTCAGCTGCCGACAAGGACAGAAAAGGAAAAAAGGCGAGGAGAGGTGTTTTTGCCGTTCGTCTCTTTCCCAACACTAAACTCTTCTGCTCTCCCAGTTTGCGTAATTATGGTAACTAATGAAATAAACGCATTTCAACACGTATAAAGGCCACTCATCGATGACCTGTTTGTTGTTGTATGATTGAATGATTCGCCTGACCTTGACGTGTGTGTGTGTGTGTGTGTGTGTGTGTGTGTGTGTGTGTGTGTGTGTGTGTGTGTGTGTGTGTGTGTGGAACAC
>JBBJLS010043536.1:0-13784 GCA_037577275.1 Bryconaethiops microstoma
GTGTGTGTGTGTGTGTGTGTGTGTGTGTGTGTGTGTGTGTGTGTGTGTGTGTGTGAGAGAGAGAGTGTGTGTGTGTGTGTGTGAGTGTGTGTATTTATGTATGCATATGTGAGTGTGTGTGTATGAAGTATTTGATTTGAGGAGTTTTGACTGAGGAGGGAGAGCATTGTTTCCCATCCTGGCAGTGAAGGCCTGTATACTATTAAACCCTTTTCCAATTTGGGAGGAGGGAGAAGAGGCTGTGGGAGGGCTGAGTGGTGTCATCCACAATGCCGGTGGCTTTTCAGATGTACCGTGTGGTGTTAATGTTTGCGACAGAGGGGAGAGAGACTCCAATTAATTTTTCGGTTGTTATCACTCTGCTATAAGGATTTGCAGTCTGAGGTGGTGCAATTCCTAAACCAGGCCGTGATGGGGTCTTATCTGTAATGGGGTCTTTTAACCACAGCTGGAGTTTCAAAAATACTAGTACACTGATAAAGAACGCTGAAGCAGTGGTAAGCAATGATTGGAGGGCTTAGAAAATAAGGCAGATTGTAATGATACAATAACAGCTCTCAAGGAAAAAAGTCAAGTTTCATTATCATAAAATATGCCACCTAATAAATATCCCTGCGCCATTCAGTTGGGTCAGCCTGTCAGGCCTGCTTCCTGACCCACTTTCTGTGGCCCCACTTCCTGATGAGGTATGAAAAGCAAGTGTGTGTGTGTGTGTGTGTGTGTGTGTGTGTGTGTGTGTGTGTGGCTGAATTGAGCCCTAGACTGAGCTACATTTAGGCCATGCGCTCATATCAGCCCTGCAGAGCATTCTTGCCCAATATTGTGGATTAAGTTGTTTTGATAAGTGGAGCATTTCGTTGATAGAAACGTTGCGTAATTGTTGGTCAGATGGGATCCGCTCACTGGTTTAACAGGGGTCAAGGGCTAACTATGACGTCCCTGCGCTCCCCCACTGATGCCGTACTGAGTGAAACACCGAGCTGGTTATTTTTTACCTCTGTGGGTGCGATGAGGATAATTCTGCTATTAACTCCAACTGTCCACAGCTGGAAAGGCCTGCGCCTCAGTTTAATGAGCTTATCGCTCTGCTCCAATTTTGTTTTCCCTAATCTCACTTCAGAGACACTTTTGAGTCTGGACCACCAACCAAGCTTGCGCGACTGGAATAGTGTGTGTGTGTGTGTGTTTGTGTGTGTGCAAGCTGTAACGATCTGCGATCAGTCGTCTCCCACCAGCTGCTTTTTCCATTGAGAACACCAGTGAGCTCTCTTCTTCACTGCCCCGCTTTCTTCTCTATCTCTCTCTCTCTCTCTCTCTGCTTTCTCTCTCACATTATCTATTTATCAATCTATCTATCATTCTATCTCTTTATTGTTCTATTTATCATTCTATGTATCGTTCTATATGTCCTCTCTATCGTCCTATCCTCTATCATTCTACCTATCTTCTCTCTCTCTACTTTCTCTCTCACATTATCTATCTATCTATCTATCTATCTATCTATCTATCTATCTATCTATCTATCTATTCTCTCGCTCTCTCTACATAACATAAAGGGCTATAAAGGGCCTGTATGTAACCCAAATCTATTACAGTTGATACGTGCAAATGAGCTCTGTTCTGATTGGTAACTTGTATTGCACCTCATTCAAAACAGTCCTGCCTTAAAATGTTGAATAAATTGTTTAAAACGTTTGTAAGCTTCTCTCAGATGTATGGACCCTTTGGAAAGCTGCAGTGAACAGCACAATGCTTAATCGTTTTCCCTTCTTCTGCTTGAATGCCTCATCATACTCTGGTTTCATAAAATTAATTTTAGTTTTCCAAGCTGTGGGCCCTTTAAAACCTCTTTAAATGTCTTGGCATGTGTCTCCCGACTCCAGCTATAATCCTGGCTCTCTCTCTGGTCAAATTAACATCGTCCACTTCACTAACAAGGAGGGACCTCTGCTTCTTCTGCTTTCCCTGCCAGGGAAATCCCTCCTTCCAGGAAAGGACCACTGAATATTTGCATGAATGTCTGAGGCATGACTGAGCTTAATGTGCTTTTAAAGACTGTGGGATTTCAGCAGTCTCATAAGATCATTGCAAATCACACTGTGCAACATGGATCTATTAAACTTGTGTATGACTTGTGTGTGGATATACAATGGTGTGGAAACAAACAGTGTCACTAGCAGTCCTGGGATTTGAACCCACAACCTTCTTATCTCAGGGTGAACTCCCTAACCACTAGTCCACCAGCTGCCATATAGATGCACTTTGCAGTTTACAGATACAGACTATGGTCCATCTAATTCTTTGCATCATTTCTTAGGGGAGGGGGAGGGGGGGGGGTCCGATCTTTTGATCTTCTGGAGGGTAATTTACATTTACATTTACGGCATTTAGCAGACGCTTTTTATCCGAAGCGACTTCCAACTTGGGGTTAAGGGTCTTGCTCAGGAACCCAGTGGTGGTGTGCTGGAGGTAGAATTCGAACCCATGACCTCTTGGTCCAGAGGGAAGTATCCTACCCACTAGGCCACCACCACTCCCACTATGTACTTAAATGTAACTACATAGTTATAACATTAATTACATATACTGTTATGTAATGAATTACATTCACATTCAGTTCAGTATTAACAGGTCAGTATTTATGCCTTTTATCTTTTTTATTTTCAAGTCAGAATATGACAAAAAGATGAAAAACAGGAAAAGATGGTTTATTTCCCAACAAAAACTTATCAGATTTACATCATGATAACGTATCTCTATTTCTGCTTTGCACTATAAACAGACTGTTGACCTTAAAAGTTGTCCCTGTTTATTTTGAACAGGCCCCATATTCTGATGTGGTCTTCCAGTATGCAGGCTGGCCATTGTGCCTTCAAGACCGGGTTGTAATCCACCTCGCTCCCATCAACCCCTTGCTGCTGTCCCCAGGGGACTTCTACTTGCAAGTGGTACCATTTGGGGACCAGGCAGCTCGTCTTGTGGCCCAGAGCCTTCTGGACAAGGAAAGATGTGAACTGGAGGAGACCCCAATTCCAGAGACCTCTTACCCCTCGATCTTTACTAAAGACTGGCTGCAAGAGTGCAACGTGGGCAGGCATGGCAAGCGTCTCAGCCACTGCCTGCTGGGCTCTGAGGAGGGTATAGTCAAGGTTCCTTGGGATCGGGTGGCCAACCCAGAGTTTGTAGATAAGCCACAACACATGGCTTGCTCTGGTTCTTCAAATCAGCAGGAGTCTGAAACTGGACATCACTGGCAGGGTACACCTGCACCATCTGTCTATTCGGTTGAGACCAGGATCTGTCCTGCTAAGGATGGTATTGCCGTGTCCTTGTGCTTGGTAGACAGCTCAAAAAAGACGGATCCAGCCGGGCCAGGGATTAGGCCAGTGGGCTGGGTGTCTCCCAACACTTGGGACAGTCGCAGTACCGGTTATTTTGTCAGGGACCATAAAGAACTAATGGACATTCCCAAAGGAAAGGATTCCACAGGGCATTCTAGGACTTGGGACCAACCTAGAACTCCTCCACCAAGGTCTAAGAGGATTACACCTCCTGCACCATCTGGTCCTACACCTCATGATCATCCCAGCTGTGGACGTACCGTGAGGTTTGCAGAGCAACCTTGCACACCTTGCATGCAGAGGAAGCATGGACAGGGGGCCAAGCCCCAAGAATGTCGGTACAAGGAACCTTATAGAGAGACACAGCAAAGACCTATAGCCATGGAGAAAAGATTATGGGAACCAGTTCTCTCAGAGAAATGCATGAGGATAGAGTCTAAAACCCACCACAGACTGGGACACTCCAAACAGTATCCTCAATCACGAACTGTGAGTGACAGTTCTACTGCAGAGACAGCTGTTCCTCAACATTGTCAGGATATCCCAGTGGGTTTAACAGACGCACATGAAGGAACCATCACCTGTTTTGTGCCAACCGTGGTGGGAACATCAGAGAAATGCCATGTTGTCGTCCAAGGAAAGCCCAGTGAGGGAAGCAGGGACAGCCATGTAGAGATGGTGCCAAGGCTACATGTAGTTCATGGGAAAAAGACCACCACTTTTGGGCTTGTTTCTCCAAAATTAAACAGACGAAGACTAGCAAAGCAAGGTGAGAACAGCACATGCTCATGTAGTTCTTGTGTATTTTCCAATACATTGTGTAAAACTTGGTCAAATTCATGAGCATGTTCATGTGTGTCTTTTACCACTTCTCTGAAGATGACCCTCAGGACCCTAAAACACTTTCGCCCCTTGCTATTGGGCCTCAGACAAATGCACCTGTGTCCTCACCAAAACCCCACACTGCAGATATGGGAAAGCCTCAAAAACAAGTAACATTGCCTGAACCAGAGGCTTTCCTGCTGCTATCAGGAATCGTCTGCCTTACAGGTAGGAAGGGCAATCAAGACGCATTTAGCACTGCAGTTTGAATCAAGACAGTACTTACTTAACCTGTAAAAAGTTGCTCTTTGAAGTTCTTTCAGTTTCCATGAGTTGAAAGGTTCTTTAGGGCAGTGATTCTTAAACTGGACCTCAGGGACCGCCAGTGGTCCATGTTTTTGCTCAGTCCCTGTTTGTTGAATTTGCTCTAATTCAGGAAACATTGCTTAAGGGAAACAAAAGTGGTTTTTCTATGGCATAAAAGCATTTGGCAGCAGTATCTTTAAGAATATATGTGTGCTTTAAAGCAGCTGTGTTGAGCCTGATGAATCTCTTCTCTCTAAAACGAACCTTTTTGTTCATGCCACTGTCCCTGTGTGATATTCATATTCTCCTCATCTGGTGCTGCTATTCATCCTAAGGTGGTAGAGATCGCTTGAACAGGGCTGTTATAGAGGTTTATGGGGATCAGCAGTATTGGAAATCTCCTCTTGTCTCCAGCCTGAAGCTCTCCCAGCTGCTTCTGTATTTCCACACCATCACCAGGTACGGGATGCCACACCTGCAAGCATGTCATAGGGAAGCAAAAGACATTCAACCATCCAATATATAGTACTGTGCAAACGTCTTTGTCATCTGTGGAAATTGCAATTAAAAAAGGTTTTCTACTGTGCAGTAATGTTTACAGAGAGCATTAATACAGTATATAGTGTTTAATGTACAGCATTAAACACTATATTTAACACTTAACCATTTCCAGACTTCTTTCTTCACGGAAGCCCAGTATTACTTGTAGCTCCACCAAATGTCTGGGTTGGCTCTTCTTTTCTTTGTAAGATTAAGGTCTGTTTCTTGTGGAATTTTCTTGTGGAATTTAATAAATCCAGGTGTGTTATGGAACTGTATAAATCCACACAATGACTGGTGGCACAGAACAGAAATGTGGAACCCAACCTGTGTTCTTCTAACCAGCTCACAAAACATCTACTACTTCATACAATTTTTTTTTACTGCTTTCTTGTTTGTTTGTATTGATTCTAATGTTGACTCTAATGGGTTTTTGCTGGCAGAAAGAAAACCACTTCTGATACAAATGGCTTCAAACTATTTGCACAGAGGCCTAAGACTTTTGCACAGTACTGTATTTCCAAAAAACATTCCAGTAAATGAACTTGGCTGTTTTATGCTCTACCAGTTGCTGGCACAGGTATCTGATAGCACACATGCAGCTTGTTTGATCGTCATAAAAAAGTTTTACCAACACAATAGAACACTCTGGAGCAGCCACAGATTTCCAGTGCTTCCAGCAACCCATTTCCAGTGCTGCTAGCTGGATGGGTAAAAAAAACTTTTGGATGTTCAGTGAATGTTGTCTCATTATAAACATATCTACAGTAAAATCATTCATTATTCACTTCCACACAGGAAGGAGGTCCGAGAGCTTGGAATGACCATTGTTTATGATGCCCGCAAGGCACCAACACGCTCACGGTTCACTGAAGCTCTGCAGCTGGTGCAGGTGAGTGTTTGTAACTCAGTGTAAATACATAATCCTCAATATATACTCTAATTGCTTTGTCATGCAGCCGATTAGGTGGTCAGAGGTTAAGCCTTGGCCCGAGCTTGGGCTGCACAATATAAATAAATTATCAGTATGGCGACTACACTGTTACGTGTGGCGACTGTGAAGCTGTTTGAATGTACATTTACGAAATGTATCAATATTAACATACTTCAAGCCTTTTATATATAATATATTGAAGAAAGGCTTGAAGTATCAAAATGTACCATATATGTACATGTTAACTTGTTTTCTAATCATAGTTTTTGTGATGTCACAAAACCACAACATTTACATATGTATGTCCTTGTTCAGTCTACAGCAGTTTTTTCCCCGCCCATTTAGCCACGCCCATTTAGCTCCGCCCATTTGGTGTTTCAGAGCTGCAATACAAGGCAGCTAATCAGAAAAGAGATCGTTTATACATGTCAGTCTTATAGGCACAGTAACAAAAAGAGACTGTTTCATTATAAGGGATATACTGGGACATAAAAATGGGGATGTAAAAATAAATTCTGATTTAGATTTTTGGTATACAAATGTAAAATAGAAGGAAAATGTAGAATTCAGATGCTTTAAACTTTTGTTTTCACATGAAGACCTTAATCAAAACACCCAGTTACACTCATCTGAAGCTGGGATTGGTCACACTGTGATTGGTTAGAAGCTCATTTGCATATCGCAGCCTTCTGCGATATCAATATTGCAGAGATTGATATCATGATAATGATATTTTGAGCAGCCCTAGTCTAGACCAGCCTGATCCTTGAGGAATTTGTTTTCAGATTTGTGTTTTTACATTTAAAATTGTACTTACTTTTATACTTATTTTTAATTTTCTTTTTAATTTTTATTTGTGTTTTAGAAAATGTCAGATTTGTGTTTTAATTTAAAATTGTACTTATTTTTATTGTACTTACATTTGCACAGTCATAAAAGGAGCGGTTCAGGATACATTTCACTGCGTGTTGTACTTGTATAACTATCCATGTAACAAATAAAGAATCTTGAATCTTGAAATGTAAAGGAGAATCTCCACTGACTGAGTAGCTGAGATCTAGACCCAGCCTGAGTCTGGGGATGTGTCCCATGGAATTGTTTTGAACCCGTTTTTTGCTGGTTATAGGAGCAGGATCCGCAAGCCGTCCACTGTGTGCTACTACTGATGAGGAAGGAGAAACTCCACAGTCTGGAGAAATTCCCCAGAGGGATGGTTTGTGGCTTTGTTTTTATCCCCCTAGTTAAATAAATCAAACATTTTTTTATTAGCCTTCTGTATATTATAAGCAACGTACTGTGTAACAAATGCGACTTCCTAAACAAAGCAATCTGAAAGGGCAGACACATAATACAGCTATGTTCTTGGCAGGAGATTGTGTCATCCCTCAAAGCCCTTCATAAATTCGTGGAGTCCAACCAGCTGACCCCTGCCCTCGGAGGCTCTTTTCCCTACAGTCACAGAGAATGGCTGGACCTCCATCAAGTGAGTTCATTCGAAGATGTTCATATACTTTTATAAATGGTTTCCAGATGTTGTCCAACTCTAATCCTCCCTTAATCTTATTTATTATAACTCACGAAGAGTTGTTTTTGTTTTAATTTCATTTTACCGGGGTTATAGAAACATCTAAAGACAATGTGGGTGGATGGAACCAGGCGTCACAATGTGTACAACTCAAATATAGTAATTTCATTTTAAAATTACCACGTTTGTAAATATTGTTGCACTGCTCAAACAGTCTGTATATGGAAATGCATTGTAATGACATTCCAATCATAGTTGTTGTGATGTCACAAAACAGACACATTTACATATAAATGTGCTCATTTAGTCTACAGCAGTGTAGCCCCGCCCATTCTCACTAAAGTTATGAGGAGCGCTTTAAATGCTTAGAGCTGTAATACTGGGCAGCCAATCAGAAAAGAGGACAATTACAAAGCACAGTTACAGCTTCTTTCATTATAAGGGATAAACAGGGACTGGAAAATGGTCATGTAGTAAGAATGAATTATGATGAATTGATTAGATTTTTGATGAACAAATGTGAAATAGAAGACAAATGTAGAATGCAGGCACTTTAAAAACATAATAAATAATAAATCTTCTGTTTGATTTTTATATGGAATATTGATATTAAAAAATTGAGAATATAATTTATCAATTTTAATGTTTCCTTTAGGGCCTCACGTACCTCCCAACGATGCATAATAAAATGCATAAAGTTCAAAAGTATGTTTTGGACCAAAACTGTCTCACAATGATAGTAATGTGTATTTATAATTGTTTGATGTAATGACTTTCTGTGAGTAGCCTTTTAGGGCAGTTCCATTCAAAAACACTGTGAGCAATTCTGTCTACAAACAGACCATCTGATGTCAGATCTCAATAAAAAAAAAAAACATTTCACATTAAACCACTCTGCATCTTCAGGGTTACATACAAAATTTCCTTAATTTTAATTTTTAAAACCTCCTTATATATCCATATTATGGTATCAATATGGAGGACCAGGCACTTCCCGCTACTGTACTGAAAAAATAATGTTTTACTTTGAAAGTCTGCACAATTTTTGCCAAAGTTAAAATGACAGAGAAATAATGCTGTCGTACTGTATTATATGAATGTGGAATTTAATTAACTAGCTGTCATTAATGTGACCCGTTTCACAGGAACTTCACCCGTTTGTGTTGGACCTGAAAGAGGCACTAAATTTACTTAGAGGAGCCATTAGGAAGTTGGAGGGGGTCCATAAAATAGACAGCGTTCAGGTCAGTGCAACATGTCCATCACAAAGAAGTGAGTTTTGCATTCTGGGCATGACTGACAGGTCAATTTGTCCAGGTGGGGATTCTGCTAGTGTTTTCTGCAGAATTTTTATATGATATGTGATATACAGCTCCGGAAAGAGAGCACTGCAATTGATTGTTTAAATCTGCATCTATATGAGTATGAAACCACTCCATGCCAGTGTCTGTTAAATTCCTACACAAGCACCTCATTCTGCTTCATGAGGTACTGATTACTGATCACCTGAATCACATCTTATTTAATGAGGAAAAGTATGAAAACACTGCTGTACAACACTCTCCTCTCGCAATGAGACCAGTAGGCAAAATCAGTCATTTCCTTTAAAATGATGCTTTAAAGAACAATATTGTTCTTTGTAAATGAGGAGAAATGTTGTCAGCACTTCTTAAAAACAAAGCCAAAGCTGTTCAGTTCGATGCTTGCACCTAAAAAAGATAAAACCTGAGAAACTGAGAAAAGATAAAACCTGAGAAACCTGAGAAACTCACATTTTTGCAGTGGTCTCTTTTTTTTCCAGTGCTGTATTGTTCCCTCGGTGGTGCAGTGGGTAGCGCTGTGCCTCACACCTGCAGAGTTGGGGGTTTGAATCTGGGTCCTGGTCTTGCGTGTGTGTGTGTGTGTATGTATGGAGTTTGCATGTTCTCCTTTTGGTGATGTGGGTTTCCTCCGGGGTCTCCGGGTTTCTCCCACAGTCCAAAGACATGCTGTCAGGTAAACTCGGGATTCTAAATTGATCATCGGGGTGTGTGTGTGTGTGTGTGTGTGTGTGTGTGTGTGTATGTATGGGTGTGTTTGCACCCTGCAGTGGGCTGGCGCCCCACCCATGGTGAGTCCCTGCCTTGTGCCCGCAGACCCCGGGATAGGCTCTGGATACCCATGACCCTAATAAGGATTAAGCAGTTACAGAAAATGAATGAATGTATGAATATTGTTCTTGTTTCTCTGTCGTGAAACATAAGCAATTTCTTTCGGGATCAAACATGTTTTTCTGATTCTGATGCTATTAGAGTCACTCTGTTCTTTTAACTTCTCTTTATTTGTTGCACTCAGGATGTTCAGCAGTGCATCAGTGAACAAAGAGCTCTGATGAAGGACGTGCTGGAAGACGCCCGTCTGGTCGCCTTACAGAGGGAGGCTGGGGCCGTGCTGGCCAGGTTGAGATGGGAGAGTGATGTAAGAGCAGCAAATGACAAAGAGAGCCGGTAATGCCACGGTGCTAATCTACTAAACACATGCTTACATGCTGATCATGCCACTCCAAGCTGTTAATTGTGTAGGCTGAGTGCGCTGTAGTATACTAAACATTCAAAAATGGACTTATTTCATGGATGCAGGAAGTGGGGGTGCCTCAAATTTTAGGCCACTTTAACATTGCTTTGAACTGTGCTTGGTTGAGCTTAGAGACACCAAATATCTTCAGTGGAAAACCTCAGACATTCTCTTCTAGTGTGGACATGGACCCTGTGGAGGACCTGTACAATCAGGTGGAGGAGCAGGTCCATGTACTGGCGAGAAGGTCCAACATGTCACTGCAACACCTTCACTTCCTGCTGCAGCTCAGGGAGAAGGAATCACGGTTTACCAAGGTACAAAATCAGTCATGAACCAAGCAAGAGAAAAGTATCATAATACTAAGTACATTTAATCTGGGATGTATAGCTCAGGTACATATACGTAATTAACCCTTTTACAAGTGGACTCATTTGCCACATTAGCCATTTTTACACAAAAAGCACCTCAAGGATGTGATTTGTAATTCATTCATTCACTCACACACTCACTCACATTTAGTAGAGTCACTTGCCCCCACAAGAGATTTCCATTAGCACAGTAGATTTTCTTGCTATGTAAGAGTGGTGCTTCACATCAGTGACACTGTGTAGCCTTATTTTATATAGAGTAATACCTTGGACAGTATAGGATTTCACTATTGCAAACTATTTGCAGTAGGTATTTGTAAATGTTTTCACAATAGCTAATGTTTTATTTGTAAAACTGTCATGGTTCTGGTCTGCGACCGCTGGGGGACTGTGAACTGTGCTCCACCCACACCTGAGGATAGTTTCGCCGAGAGCTGATTAGACTTGTACGGGGTATTTAAAGGGCTCTAATCCTCAGATGTGGCGTGGAGCATTACATGTCAATGTCAAAACCTCTGCCTACTCACCTCCTTTCCCTCTCCTTCTTTAGTCGTCTCGTCTCGTCTCGCCTGTCTTCCTCGATTCAATTCCTTTCGTTTCCTTCTCTGCTCGTCTTGTCTTTCCTCACTCTCTGTCCGGCCATCACGCCAGTTGGTTTTCCGTGTAGTTTTCATTGTCTGCTAATAAACTCACTTCTATACGGAAGCCTGCGCCTGTGCCTTGCCTTCATCTCGGTCCGGGAAGGACCCAGCCGTGCCAAAAACATATAATATTGACTCATATAGGTCTAAATTTTCATATTCTTTTCTTATTTCATATTCTGAACTAAAGACGTCAATGACCAGTCTGGCATTCTGGCCAATCAACAGGGTTAGAGACACTTTCACTCAAATCAGTTTAAAAAAACAGTTGAGTAACATCCCATTGAATGAGACTTTACAGAACTTGAAGGCTTAGCAAAGTGTTTAGGAAAGGCCTGTCCAGAGTTGAAAATCTAAATTTAGCTGAGGGGAACTTATATGAGAGGGGGGCTCCCTGGTTCAGGATCCGTGTTTGATCCTTCCAGATAAAGGAGTGGTTTGGTGTGGAGGGTGAGAGACGATTGCTGGAAACTGAGTCTACAGAAGAATCCAGTGAGAGACTTCAAGAGACTCTCCAAAGCTTCACTACATTCCTCTCTGAAGCTAACGTAAGTTTTGAAGTCATCAGTTTTTAGACTGAAAGGGCCATACATGTGTACATTTGGATTAAAAAAGGAAATACACCACTTTTCAACCCAATTTCTGCATAATTAATGGTTGAGATATAAACAAAGTCAATGGTTTGGCATTAAATGGGTCACAGTAAAGAAACTTACTGACTCCTACAATGTTGGTGAATGGAACCATGGGTCTTGACACATGGATTTAAAAAAAAAAGCTAAATGCTTACTGCAGGCTATTGTAAAATAGATATCATGCAGCATAGCTTTAACCACTTAATGTGAAAGCCTGCTGTGACAGAGCTTTCAGAAGTGCTGCTATCACAATTATTGAGAACAATTCTGACTGCATAAGTTACTCTAGACCAGACATTTTAACCACTGTGAACGACTTTGTTTACATCTTACCCAGTTAATTATGCAGCATTTTTTTTTTTAACTATTGGAATTCCACTCTGATTTTGCCTACAATATAATATGTAGGAAACAATCCTGGAATTATTCTTTCTTGATGAATCTATATTTCATTATATTGCAGGAACAAAAGCTTCAGGCAATGATGTTAGCAACTGAAGCAGAAAGAATTCAGGGACCAAATTACCCTGAGACGGAAGTGTTTCACACAATGGTGTCCACCTTCAGATCCAGTTTATCTGAATTCTTGTCTCAGGCAGAACAGTGCTGTAATGAACTGGAGGCCATGGTAAATTTATGCCACTTCTGTACGAGGGTGAGTTGTGTTTCCATTCAAGCTGCAAATCAAATTATCAAATCAAGGGATTACCTTTATGCTGCATTTGCATTTGAATGTGTTTTGAGGTTGTGTTCATTTGTTCTCAGGCAACCAAAGTAGCCAAAGACTGCTCTCAGTTGCTGGAACAGGAGCGATTGCATTGCATGACACAGCAAGAGAAGCAGGCAACCCTTCAGACGTGCCATGAGAAGATGAGTGAATTCTCCCCTGAATGCTTTATGGAGGCGAAAAACCAGGCCTCCTCTCTGCAGATCTCCAGGGCAATGCAGGTTTGGAACGTGACTTGGCAAAGGTGTCAGGAGGTCAGCCGGCAACTGGAGGAGTGCTTGCAGGGTTTGGAGCAAACCCACCTTCCCTTGGCACCTCATGGATGGCACAATGATGGAGTAAAGGCAATCAATGCTGAACTTTCTTCTGACGCAAATCCAGTGCCTCCACAGGCTGAGCTGTGCAGGAATACTCCTGCTCACTCCAAGCTCTCGCTCTGCCGGGACAGGGACAGCATCTACGGCACAGTGACCTGCTTCAACATCAACTTTCGCCAGTCCCGTAGAAGTCGGAAAGGGACCAGGACATCTCCAGCTACAGACCAGGACCCTGCAAAAAACTCGCCCAAAAAGACATCCCAGGAGCGCAGGCAGAAAATGATTGAAGGCTCAGGCACAGTTGGTTGCCAGTGGTTTCCCTGGCAGCACAATTCAAGGAGGTACCTTAGTGAAGATTGTCCTTCATCAACCAGCTCCTCTAAATCACAGACCCTGTCATCCACCTATTTTGAAACCGAGACCCCAGCACCTGGTTGTAAATCTCAGATCCCAGACTCCACCTGCCCTGGAACCCAGACTGCAGTGCCCACCTGCCCCCAGATCCAACCTTCCAGCAGCGATCTACAGGCTGCCCAGGGTTATCAACACTCCCATCCTGGTACCTTCTGCCCAGAGGAATCATACACTCAGACAGGGATTCATGGTCAAACCTTCCACTCTGAAGGGACTATCATCTGGAAAAAGGATGCAGACCAGACTGGACCTGGTACTCCTAGCAAAACAATGTGAGATATGTCAACGTGACATTGTTATATCAGCTTAAAGCCATTATATAGATTTGACAGGACAAAAATAAATTATGTGTCCAAAAGTATCCAGACATCTGCTGGCCCAATATTTCTTGCCAAAATTTTACAGTTAACCCTCTACCCTTTGTAGTAACAGTCTTTACTCTTCAAGGAAGTGAGGTCAGGTAATGTTGGCTTTCAGTGCTGAACCAGCATCTACATACTGTGGACATATAGTTTATCAACAGAAGAGGGAGCAGATGGTGGCCTAGTGGTTAAGGCGGTCGCCCTGCGATCAAGAAGTCGTGGGTTCGATCCCCAAGACTGCTAGTGGCACCTCTGAGGTACCCTGAGCAAGGTACCGTCCCCACACACTGCTCCCC